>PVKA01002018.1:0-133381 GCA_004027165.1 Ctenomys sociabilis | reverse complement strand
AAACTACAAATAGACTATGCTAGGAAAAAGAAACTCAAATGAACAATCAATGTGTAAAAAGAATTTTGAGCCTTTCATAAAGACATTCAAGTGAAAAAAATAAAATTCTAATGCTTGTGACCTTGGAGGATGGCTAAATTAAAAGAGCTGAGAAATGCTAGAACAAGTAGGTGAGATGGCTCTGTCTTACCTCTTGATGGGACTAGAATGTGGCAGTCTCTCCAGGAAGCATCATCTGTTTGAGAAGGTGATATTTATGTAAAGCTGATAACACTGACCAAAGAGCTTGGTTAGGCAAGCGCAGGGACAGGGGCTTGATCTCTGGCAATGCATGTGGTGCCGCCCCCTTCTCCTGGGCGAGCTGAGACTGGGACTGAGACTGGGCGTGGTGGTGCTTGCCTACAATCCCAGCCCTGGAGAGGCTGAAAAGAGGAGCTTCACTGTGAGTACAGTCTGTATAGTGAGACCCTGTAGACCCTGCGCGAAATACATAAAAAGTTGATAATACTGTAATTCCAGTTCTAAAAATTCACCTTACAGATAGGTTCATGCAGATATAAAAAAAAAATCTATGCAGGATATTTACTGCAACATTATTTGTAAAGATAAAAAACTACGGGAGCAATCTAAATGTCCATTCATAGGACTAGATAAATAAATTAAAGAACATTAATATAAAAACATCATAGCACTATTAAATGGGGTAAATCAAATGGTACCAGCTGTACCCTGATTTATAAACATTTCAAGATATGTTACTACCTGGGGAAAAAAACAAGTTTCAAAATATGTGATCCCATTCAGGTAAAATAAAAATTAAAATGCTTATTTATGGTAATTTCTAGAAAGATATACAAGAAATAATTAACAGTGTCTGCCTCAGGGTATATAAGTATAAATTATTCATTTTCATATAGATTTGCGGGGTGTATTGTCTTTGGTGTACATGACTTTTATACTTAAAAATTAAGAGTGTGAAAAGCCAAGAAGGGCTATTAGAAACAGACTTGTGAGATCATTGAATCCCAAATATGTTGATTCCAGTGACTTTGGGAACCCTTTCTTAGTAAATATGGGATCAAAGAGTCTAAAGGAGGACACTTGATTTCCAAGCCAAGCTCTACTTCAAGCTAGATACGGGGTCTTAGGCAAATCCCTCACTTCCTTACTACTCATGGGAAAGTTCTCTCGTCAAAGATTTTCTCATGTATGAAATGGAGGCATGTTTTCAGAATTTCCTTCCTTTATCGTTGTCGTGTCGCTCTGGCCCTGGACAGACTGTGCACTGCCATGTTTTATTTTGGGTGAATAAGGGAGCCTCTCACAGATGCCTGGGCGGGTCCCATGTGGCTCCTCCCCTGCAGCTTTGGGCTAGGGTTCCTGTTGTAATCTTGTGCATTTATGTAAGCTGACTTTATGGCCAAGTGACACTGGAACAGCAGTTCTTTTCCTTCATGTTAGTGTGAACCAAGAACAGGGTTGGATTCTGCTCTGAGATCTTAGATTCTTTTCCAAAATTTGGTCTCATTTAAAAAACCTAAACACATTTGGCCCCTGGACTTTTAAAAAAAATCCTGTTTAATTGAAGGGAAATTGAATTTGTCTGGTTTTGATTCATTTATACTTAACTCTTTAAAAACAATATTTTCAGGGCTTATTTGATGTCCATGAAGAATGTTGAGCCTCTTAATGAGTTTTCTGGAAGTTTTTTTTCTCTTCTTGAAACAGGAAGTGGTGCTGTGCTATGGGCAAATACTCAACCCCATGAGGCCCCAGTTCAGTTTGAAACTGTATCACGCACCATGAGCATGGGATCCATGTTCCCATTAAGCTCCCTTTTCCCCTCTGATACTCACCTAAGAACTTGAGTAATTTTCACCTTAGAGGAAAGGGAACTAGGGAATAATGATCATAAGTCACCAGAAGAAACAAAACTAGTTATTTTTTTTTTTCTCTCTCTCCTTTTTTTTTTTTTTTTTTTTTTTTTTTTTTTTTGCAGAACTGGGTATTGAACTCAGGCCCTTGCCCTTGCCAAGGAAGTGCTTATTCCACTGAGCCATCTCCCAGCCCCCAAAACTAGTTATTTAATCTGGATTTCAGCTCCAATATATGCTCCTAACCTTAAGAGGTACTCATACTTGACCCTTGAGACAACCGTGTGATAAATGTATTCTTTCCATTTGGAAAAGTTGAGTAACTTATCCAAGGTCATTCACTCAGGCAAAAAGTGTGAAAGCAATCTTTTGAGCCCAACCCTGTGTACCTCCACAGTCCATGGAGCTTTGCTACTGTGCTCTGTCATCAGCAGACACATGTGCTTGCACATAGTGTAGGGCTCCGAGCTGGGCCTGTCTAATGAGGGCGTTGTTCGTTTGCCTTAGTACAGGTCACACTGATCAGATTCATTAAACTGTGCAACATCCCTCCATCCTTAGCTGAGTGAGGCCTACCCCCCGAACGTCCAGGTGAGGGATGTGGGCTGGCTTTGTTGGGAGCACTGGCAAGCAGGGCAGAGGCCACGAAACAGGTATGTTCTATTTGATCATAATGAGCTAAAGACTTGGCTAAAAATAAGTTTTGTAATCAACAGAAAATAACATGTTCTACACCCTGGCAGTGCCTCCTCTTCTATCCCCCCACCTTTCTATATATGTTCACTGGTACAATCTGGGTATACATAATGATCGCAGTCATTACAGGGAGTTTGTACCTGTTCATGGTCTTAGTTCCTCTTTTTCCCCATTCCCCACCCCTCTCTTCAGCCTCTCTTCTCCTTAGTTACAAAGCTTTGTTTCTATTTTATCCTTGTTCCCCCATTTCTCTCAGCCTTTTCTCTAAATCTCTTCCTCCAACTCTTGTTCCTTTTTGAAATTCTTTACACATAATTTTTTGTTGTTGTTTTGTTTTAATCACAGATTTGGGAGATTAGAAGCAACACAAAGAGGAGAATGTTGGGCAAGGTTAAAAGGAAACCACGGAGCAAGGCCGACTTCAGGCTCCAGTTTCTCCTGAATAGTATTCTTGTTGTTTCAAGGCTGATTGACTTATAACTGCATCCAAAGCCACCTCACATCAGTCCCTTTTATCAGCCCTAGTGAGACTTCCTGTGGACTGGCCGAGCTTCCTGATAGATTTCCTTTTTCCTTTGGCAGAACAAAGAAAACCATAACTCCAAGGATCCTTGGGAGCAAATACAATTTAGCATTGAAGGACCTATTATTTTAAAATTTTCATTCGCAATGCATAGGGCTAGTGTGCCTTTGTATTTCTTTTTTTTTTTTTTTATAGCTTTCTGTGCAGCACAATGACGAAACCCAGGTGCAAGTGGCAGGAACCGATGAGCCACTTGAACTTATCCTGGCTGTAGCTTGATGTCATTTGGGAAGGGAAAACACCTCCACCTGATACACACAACCACCTAAAAGCTTGGCCTAGAATACTTTTCTTTATAGACCATAACCTTTTGCTAGCCCAATTCACCATCACAGGTGAGCAAAAAATATTGTTATTTAAAGATTTCAACCTATCTATTGGCACTCTTGCTTTAGAAATGTGTTGAGGGAAAAAAAAAGTTTCTAAGGGTCACCCAAGCACCATTAAAGTCACTTAAAAAAGAAATGGAAGGAATTAGAAGAGTTGTTGCCCTCCTCTTGTGCCTGGAGGCCCCCCCATCACTCCGTGCCACTTGGCCCTACTGTAACGCTACTGCAAGACCTGCAGAATTGGTCAGGGCACCAAGGGAGCTCTGTGAACAGAGTTGCTTGTATCTTTGTGGTATCTTTCAAGGCAGTTCTCTCATATGGCCATGTTAGGGTACTGTCCCTGTACTCTTAGAAAGTAAGAAACACAATATGTACAAGATAGGTGAGGCTTTAAGATACAGTGTGTCTAAAGACAAGACTGGAGGAGAGACAATAGGAGCAGACCTTAAATTTATGGTCTTCTAAACAACAAATTACAGGTCAAGGCATTTTTCAGAGAACAGAAACCAGGGCCCTTGAGTAGGTTCAAGCTTTGTCTGTTCATCGCTCTTATTTCCTAGCTATTACCACACTACACCTGGGAAACCCAAGCATACAGTTGCCATAGGAGCCCTTGAGACAGCTAGGTAATCATATAGCCACCCAACTAGATTTCTCTCCTTATAGAAATCCTTGATTTGGGGTAGAAAAAATTGAAACTGAACTGTACTCAGTGGCAAGATTCATCTCTAAGAAGACTGATCGTAGTTAACTCATACCCATTCCCCCAACTCACTTCCCATTTTATCACCTTTAGGAGAAAATGGTTCAAAGGATATTCCAGAAAAGGAAAATAACTCAGAATCAACCTGGCATGAAGAACCAGCAGGAGTGGGTATGGGTAGGTCCAGCATGCTCAGCCTCATGTCACCTGCTCTGGCCATGCCAAGGGGAAAGGGACAGACTGATGGCACCCATGTACGCTGCCTTTGCCCACCAGCTTTGTAGCCATGTCTGTGATCAACAACATTTCCCAAAGCACAGATCATGCATTGTCTTGTCCTATCTGGGATCCTGCTGATATTCCCACCCACTAGTACCAGGGTCTTCAGAGATCTATGCTGATCTGACCTTGCTTTTCTTTGTAAAAAGCACACTGGCTGAAAGGATGCTGGCACTCTTGCCTGAACTAGGTCTTTAGGACCTTGGAGTATAGCTCAGTGGTTGAGTCCTGGCCTAGCATATGTCAGGATCTGGGTTTGAAGCCCAGCATTGCAAAAATTAAATAAAAACAGTCCTTAGTGCAACACAGGGCTTCCCTAGAGGTCAGGGCACTGGTGCTTTCTACATTTTTCTAGAAAGGGTAGCAGAAAGACTGGCTTTTCTGGAAGCATCACTTCAAGAATGGGTACACAAAGTTATTCCAGGGTGCTATGAGGAATGCATCCAGTCATGTGTATTTGTTCCTATGGTTTTTAAGTTCTTCTTTTGGGGATTTGTGGGTCGTTTTACACCACCTGAGCCTGAACTGTGGTAGAGTAATCACCCATGTGCCCTGATTTTGCCCCCCCAAAAGTCTTGTGGCCAAGCCAGGAGCAGGCAGAGGGGCTTGGCATTGGAATTCATTTTGTTCTCCATTCAAATGTGCTGAATATAATTCTTTTTAAAAAAAAGTTTAAAATTCTCTATGTATTTCATAGGATATTTCACATGCCTATTTTGGATTCATTTTCAATTAAAGTCTCAAAATACTGGTTCTGCAAGACCTCTTTGACCATTCTGACTTTTGTTGGTTCATCTTTCCTCCTAAGCATCCACCAAAGTTAAATAAATGCTTTCAGATATTATTTTTTCCCTGTGTTTAGGACAAGGTCTGCAGGGTGTACAGGGTCTCACCACGTAGATTGGACTCGTTGTGATCCTCCTGTTTTCAGCCTCCCAAATGCTGGGATTACAGGTGCACGTCACCATGCCCAGTCTCAATCCATCTCAGCATGCCCCAGAGGTGGGGCTGGCATGGCACACGAGAGATCAAACCCCAACCTCTGTGCTCTGCCTGAGCACGTGCTTTTGCCCGCTGAGCTACCAGGCCAGGCCCTCTGTTCAAACATTTGCATGCTTAATTGTTAAAAAGTAATTGGAAACAGCAGAGGATGTTTTATTAGTGTGTACAACACAAGCACACTTAGCAGAAAATGAGAGAAACAGCTCAGTGTAGATGGGCTGAGGAAAGTAAGTGGCAGGTAGTCACCCACCACTGTGGGGCAGTGGGGTCTCTGAGCTCACATCTCTGGAAGAGAGATGGGTGTTGTGAGGAGCACGAGTCCCTCTTCTTGCAGGCAGCTGGAATTCCCAAGTACTCGGCCGCGCGTCGTCTCACCAGAGGAGGAGCTGGGGGCTGGGTGGGCTCCAGATGCTAATGCTGCTCTCAGCTCCCTTCAGCCTGGATGGGTCCTGGACCTAAGTCACCTGGGCTCTGTGCCTGGCCTTGCCTGAGGCTGCTGCGGTAGCAGGGACATCTGTCCTCCTCTCCCTTTCTGGACATAACTTCTTCATCTATCCCAAAAGATCACAGCTAGTAACATAATCTCTTCTCCCAAGGGTTCGGAAAAAATCTGGAGTGCTGAGCTGAAATTGATGAAGTTTCTGGAATTAATTAATTAATACAATTTGACTAATGCCTAGGTAGCTCATTGTGAAGTTCTCTTTGGCAATTATAAAATATGAAATGTTAGGGCCAGAAAGATAGCTCAACAGACTGAGCACCTGCTCAGGCAAGCGTGGGTGCTGGGTTTGATTCCCAGCACCTCATGCCATGCATGCTGAGCCGGCCACCTAGTCTGGGCATGATGGCGCGTTCTTATAATCCCAGCACTGGGGAGGCTGAAAACAGGAAGATCATTAAGTCTGAGCTGCACAGTGAGACCCTATACCAAATACATAAAAAAACCAAATGAAACCAAACAAGAAACCATGAAATGATTTAGATTCTGAACGTCACTGACACTTTTTACTAGAGACAGTACCCACTTCTCTCTTTATTGTCCAGAGCTGGACAGTAATACTTGATTAGGTAGAGTGACAAAAGGTAAGTGTGTGTGTGTGCGTGCGTGAGGTGTGCTGTAGTACGAAATATTTTGTTCTTGTCTGAAAAAGTTGACATAAAATCTTAGTGGAATTGCCAGAGAGCTCTGGTATTATTTTTCTACATTACTGAGAGAATGACAGAAAATGAGATGACAGAAAATGAGTCTACAAAACCTACACACAGTTTGAAGTTTGAAATCAAGGTTCAACTGCACTTTCTTCTTTAGCTGCATGATTTTGGACCAAACCCTAACTTTCTCAATCTCTATCTGTAAAATGAGGCTAGTAATAAGTAACATCAGAAGGGCTGGCTAAATAACCCAGTGGATTAAAGGTGGTGCGGGGGCTGGAGGTCTGATCCTTGGGCCTGTCATGCCAGCCCCACCCCTGGGGCACTCTGAGACTGCAATTGAGGCTGGGTGTGGTGGCACATGCCTGTAATCCCAGCACTTGGGAGGTTGTAAACAGGCAGATCACTACAAGCATGATCTATGCAGCGAGACCCTATACATCCTGTGCACCTCTCCAAAAAATAAAAAAGTAATAAGTAATATCAAATTTTCCATCTCACTACTTACTAACTAGCTTCTAAATATGTATAAAAAGTAGAAGTCCTCCGTAACTGTGGAGTGCCGAAAAATGCGGGTTATTATTGCCTTGGTTATTTTTCTCACGTTACTTTGATCATATTTGTTGGGTTGGTTTATTTTCTGTCTGTAAGTCCTCTGAAGGCACTTTACTTTGGTAAATTGTCAGTGAGCTACCTGCTCATACCTTTATGCCCACATAGACCCCAGCCTTGCCAGTCCACCAGTACAGATCCAGCATCCCCCATTTCTCCTCCCCGCCCTCATATCCGGCCATTGTTCCAGTCCTGAAACTTCCATTCCAATCAATGGAGGGTTTTACGTAAAAAGGCAAAAACGATGGCAGGATATGAGTGTGGCTTTAGGAATTCCAGGCTTGTGCAGCTGATAATAAGACTTATGACAAACAGAAAACATCAGAGAAAGAGTCTCCTGTCCAATTTATGTCACCCAGGCCCTTTTTAATTTTAAATTAATTTTAATTTTTTTGGCTTGCTTTCAGGTTTTTCTCTTCCTTTGTAGGGTCTAGAACATCCTAGGTACAAAATGCATTATTTTTTACAACCATCTCTAGTTTCTAAATGCCCATCTCACTGGCCGGATACATGTAGTCTCCCTCCACTTGCTTACCCCGGCTCCCTTTTCTACTGTCATCCTGATGTCCTTGTGAAATAGATGACAAGAAGACAGGAGCAGGACTCAAGTGAGTCAACTAAAGATGGAGCTAAGGTTTCAGTCCTACTTCTGTTCTCCACTTTACCATCCACTACCTGAAAGAAGACTTTTCCGACCTAGGAGAGACGTTAGAGCCAAATCCCTGGAGAGGTGGCTGTGAATGTGTATGGTTGCATGTTCTGTCTTACATGCGGATGCTACCAGTAGGCCTCACTGTTTGTAGTGTGAGTAGACACAAGAGCAAAAGAAGCCACTCACCCTGAAGATGGGTCTGTTATTGCAGATGTGCGGAATAATAAGGGCTGTCCCTTAAGGAGCGCGGGTAAGGCCAACTCCATCTTTAGTGTCATCATGTGTCACCAGTGTTTTAGCTTTTGGGGACATATGTATGACTATGTGACCAGAAGTGAAGTGGAGGAAGAAGACATTGACCTGTCTCCACAGGTCACTCCACAGCAGCTGAAGAGTGGAGAGGTGAAGAAAGGAAAGTGCAGCTGGGCCTTTACATTTTAAGTGCTATTCAGACACTTAAGATTGTGATGAAGCGCTTTTCCTGAAATATGTTTTTCAGAGTTTGTTGAACCGCCTACTAGAAATTTATTCCAGGCCTACAGAATTTGGATTTCAAAGTCTGAGGCAGGCATAGGGACACATACTTGGATCCCAGAACTCTAGGAAGTTGAGGCAGGAGGATGGCAAGTGCGAGTCTAGCCTGAGCAGCTTGATGACTTAATGAGATTCTGTCTCAAAATTATTAACAATAATAATAATAATGGTGCAGATATAGCTCATGTCCAGTTTTCTAGTACCAAAAGGAATGTCTGTGGAGCTAACACTGAGCTGCTGAAATACTGAATGCATAAGTTCTTAGGGGCCAAAATCTATCAATATCAGCCGTATAGTTTTTGTTCCATGAAAAGATAAATCCCCATCAAGACCTACATGCTCTGTGAAAGAGCATTCTGTATTTTCTTACACCAAAACTATAAAATGAAGTTAAATGGATAAAAGGGCATCTCTACTTATCTTTCAAACGATAAAGACCATCTCATACCATGGAGGCCAACATAGCCTCGCAGAAAATTTGTTTGCTTGACAATGATACCTGTTTTCACAGGGTTGAATTACATAAAACCTTTGGAAGCACGTGTTGGCTAACCATCTTTCCTGTGCCCTGGGTCTTGCCCAAATATTTACAGATCCAGAAATAGTTACTGTATCACTTTCTGATCTTTTCAAGTGATTACATTTCTGATTTTGAATTTGATTTGGGTAGAAGGGAGCAAAAACATTTTCTTGGGCCATAGAAGGCACAGACAGATGTTTTGAAAGTAGTTCTATACAGAAAGCTTCACAAGAGATGTGGCTCTTGAACAATTTTTAGAAGAAAAGACACAGATAAGTTCATCAGTTCTCAACATTCTTACCCTATTCTGCAGGGGAGGGACAGTGGATTAAGATGTGTCACATTCAGGGTTGTCCAACAGAACTTTCTTCAAGGATGGAACTGTCCTACTCTGAACTGTTCAATGTGATAGCCACCAGCCTAGCTATGCAAGTACCAGTGGAGCACTTGAAATGTGGCTGGTGTAAAGAACAAATAAAATTTTTAATTTAACCTGAGATTAAAGATCTTCATGGGGCTAGTGGCTACCATATTGATTAGAGCAAGCAAATCTACATAATTCAGAGGGAAAAAATCCATTGCCTTAAATGTGAATTGAGTCAGAAGATATACTTCTGTGGATTGCTTTTGTCTGAGTCAGCATTGTGCTTACTGTCCACATGCAGGCTAACACTTCCACGTACTCTGAGGACCAATATTAAAGCAGCACAAAATGAAAGTGAATGCTCAGCATTGCCAAGTTGCTGCCTGGGTTGGCCTGGGGCTGGAGCTAAAGCTTACCATTGAGTCACATAGCTTTGTCACCATTTGATGCTGACCTTTGTGAACATAATCATTTATTTCCTTTCTATAAAATAGGGGCATTTGGAATTTATCAGCAACATTCACAAGTCATGATAGCATGTATACTGTGCTTGTCAAAAAGAAAGATAAGGGCTTTCGCTGTACACTTTTTCATGGGAAAGTAGCCTGGCCAAGGAGAGCCCTGATGCAGCCTGGTGACATTGTGCTCCTCATTTGTAAAGTGCTGGCACTGTAATAAGTTCTGTTTAAGGTCATTTTGAGCTTTAATGCATTATGCTTTGTGCCCTGTAAAAATATGGTTTCCTATTGCGTAGGACTCCAGACTATGCAATTAACAGATGGTTTACTTCCCTAGTTCCCAGATATCTATAATTCTTTTGTAAGAAAATTTTTTCTGCAGTATAAATGTGAACAAAGTAACTTAATTTCTGCAAAAAAACTAGCTGCAGTGCCAGTATTAGAAACCTAATCTCCCTCCTAAGAGTATTCCCTTGATTCATACTGGGTTAAAAAACTACTTTTTTTTTTTCCCCTGTACTGAGGATTGAACTCAGGGCTTTAGCACTACATGCATTCCAGCCCATTTTTAAACTTTTTATTTTGAGATAGGCTTTCACTAAGTTGCCCAAAGTCTAGACTCAAAATTGTGATCTCCCTGCCTCAGCCCCCAAGAGTGCCAAGCTTGCGAATATGTCCCTCCATGGCCTGCCTCGATATCCCTATTTCAAGACATGAAGCAGTTTATCCCTTGCCTTCATTCCCTGACACATGGATAATGGAAAAATGTGAACTGCTGTACCTCCTGTGGCTTTAGGATTACTATGAGGAATAAAAGCCCTTTCCTTCTCCTGGGGAGATCTGTCTTTGTCACTGAGGTTTCTGCAGAGCAGACTTACTATGGCTTTAGATTTGGAGGTCTTCATCACTGCAAAGGCCAGTCTTGGGACCATCACTAAACTTGTTTCTTGATTAAAACTGAGATGGACAGATTCCCTAACAAGTGAGGCAAAGATCCAAGGGAAGCATTTTTAGGAGAAACTCATCCTGAACACAAATCTGACTGCAAGGCCCAGGGAATGCCCAGTTAACATTCCCAGTCACCTCATCTTGACTATGTGTGCAGTTTGTCGTGAGTCTGTCGTGCTGCAGCCTGTGCATTTTCAGAAATAGCTCTCTTTTGCTTGACCTAGTTTTTCAGATTGCACCTTATGCAGAGCAAAGATTATGTATAGAATACAATGCTGTGGGCAAGGTGACCCAGGGGTCCTTCCGCCTTGCTTTTGGGGCCTGAGTGTTCATTTTTAATTTTTGTGTGGAGCGCCTTGAGGGCTGAGTTGTTCTTGCTTATCTGTGCCTCCTTGGCCCCTGATGTATATTTGTTAGCTGCAGTTTCCATGTGCAAGGAGTAGTGAGACAGTTGTAAAAGGAGTAGGTGACAGAAATCCTAGTCACGCATGTGCACAGGTATTCAGCCCTAAGAGTTTTGTGAAAGGGGAAGTCTGGGTGCCTCGGAGAGCCTAACTTGGGGACCTAACCTAGTGTCTGAGGTCAAAGGCTTCCCTAAGGAAGTGACATTCGGGCTGAACCCTGAATGATAAGAATGAAGAGAACTTGCCCTCAGCGTGTCTCTGCAAGTGACAGTATGGGTGCCATAGTGGCTTTCCTATGCAGCCACGCAGTGGCCTTACCACACGAGGCACCAGAAGCTCAGTGATCCCAATCGTGGGCCTTCTGGTACTGCTTCACCAGTATTCTTTTTCTATAAAGGCAGATGGAGTGTTATGAGAGATGTTGTGAAAGGACTACTACCCTGATGATGCTATTGAATACATGTTATACTGTGGTCACGGAGTGAGTATCTAGAGTATCTGTTAATATCCTCTTAATATGTGGTATGCTCCAACATTTCAAAGGCAATGCCTTTCTGGAAAGCTGGTATTCATCTCAGAGAGTCCCAGCCTGCTTTCAGCTTAATAGAACTCCTCACTGGTGGTGGGAGGCAGCGTCAGCCACTGGCACTCACTCGCTTGAGCTGCTATCTAACTTGAGTAAGGGCCAGCGTCGTCCAGCCTCTAGTTTGCTCAGCAGCAGATCAGGGAGATTCTGCTCAAGATAATTTTACCTTGAGGTGATATTGCTATAAAGATGTCAGTAAAAGCATTTTTGTAAGATCACAAAACAAAACAAAACACACCACCCACTGAACAGGCGGGCTCTCTCTGTCTGCTGTTTGCTAGAATTTCAGAGCAAATTCTCTGATCTAAGACTCTAGCAAGGTTAAGAAATGGGATTGGCTTTAAGATCCTTTCTGGAATTGCTTCGTCCTTTACCTCAATATTATTTTAAAAACAACTTTGACAGAAGGGATCAGTAACCCTAGGGATAATGAAAGTGATGACAGCGGTGTCTGCAAAGTCCTTACTGGGGAGCTCAGCACGGGGCTGAACATTTCCAGGCATTTTAGAGCTTCATTCCAACCCAGCCCATGGAATTCATTGACTCTTAACCCACTTTCCCTGTGAGATGGCCACAGGTATCCAGAACTCATGTGACTTGCCAGAAGGTTTGTAGCTACCAGGAGCAAGATCTGTCTGATACTGACGACTCTATGTGTGATATATGTAAAATAATTTAAACCTTTAAGAAAAAGAGCTTGAGGTTGCTAAGTGACTAAAACATGCAACACAGTAATTATTCCTGCCCTGAGATACAAAAGTGCATCACTAGTGGGAGTTTATTGTGCAATGCCTTGCCTTTCTGGTATTTCCACATACCTTTGTTCTTTTTCTTAGCTGTGTTGCTCTCCAGTCAGCTAAGGGAAGAGGTCTATTTTCAAACCTCTCCAAGTACAAAACGATTTATAGTAGAAGTGGCAAAAGTATAGTAAAGCTCTGAAGTTGAGGAGTTAGCGACATTCATGAGAATGCGTTGTAAGGCTAGGGCGTAGCCTATGTCTTATCAACAAGATCTGAAACAGTTTTCAATGGTCTTGCATGGCTCCCCATCCCCCAACCCACTTCATCTTTTGTTGCATGGTTTAGAGAGAAACACAGAACCATTTCTACTTTCTTGTGACAGAAACAATAGGCTTTGCCTGTGCTGCATTTATTTCCCCACTGTGGCATCTGACAGATGACCTGATTGAATTCTATCTATAAAGGTCATGCTTTGAATTCAAGGCACAGGAAAAATGTAAAAAAAATTTTTTTTCAATGATACCCCCTGCATCCTGCACACGCAGGGGCCTCTCCTTTAGGCACTGTGGCCTGCTGATAAGGATAACGTGGGTGACAAGTGGCACATTTCCAGGACAAAGGAAATTCTCTGTTTTATTATTTAAAGGAAGCCACCATGCACTGAGGAGAGCAAAGGTTGGGACACTGGTGAAGCTTTTCCTGTGGGTGGAAGCAGAGGCAGGCCTCTGCTGGTGGCATGGCTAGATTGCAGAGAGCCAGCCGGTGCTTGGTGCTAGGGGTGTGTTTGCCCCTAATTTCATTGGAGGAGTGCTTGTATGATTGGAAGTCAGTAAAGGGTCATTGTAGATCATGGCCTGCATAAGGGCTAGGAGCCAGAACGTCAGAAATGGAGAAACCCTGCTTGGAAGAGTAAAAAGCCTGATTCATACAATGTGGCCCAATTACAAATCATAGCAAAAGCACCAGGAGATTTAAAGAAATTGATCTTGTTTTGAGTTTAAATTCGGGACCTCCTTCTTGCCCTACCCCCTCCAAGCCAAAATGTCAGAAAAAGGGCCTGGTTTCCCTTTATGGAGTGCAAAATAAACAGATCTTCAACAGCAGGAGAGGGGCCCACTTCCCCAGCCCATAATGCCAGAGCTGGGGGTGGGGACCATGGGGAAAAGCAGTTACTCTTCTGTCTGGTTAGTATTTGGCATTGACTTTCATTTTCTCCAACCTCTGTTTTCTAGAATCCTGCCTGTGCAGGAAGTACAAGAATAAAGAGAAGCTGATCTTGGAGCTTTTCTTGCCAAACTTCAAAGGAGATAGATTTTTGACTTTTGAGAGTTTGGGGAGGCATTTCCAAAAATAAAAGCAGTGTGGAGGAATTGAACCCACCATCCTGAGAGGACAGTGTTCTCTGAGCCTCGCTGTTTGTTCTCCCAGTCCAAGAAAGCTTCCCACATTGGGCATCTTGGGGTCAGCTGTGGTTGGGCTGCCACAGGCCCTGCATTCCTTCCGGGCTTTGCTGGGTTTGGGTGGGTGTGACCACGAGTTTACTCTGGAGAGAACAGAGACAAAGATTCTAAATTGGGCAGGATCTCAAATCTAATGACTTGTTTACAATTCTGTACTTTTCAGGCCAGGGAGGGAAAAGAAGACAGGGTAGGTGCCCCCCCCCCCCAGTGACACGGGCATTCTGTTGTTTTTCATTTTAAGGAGGCAGGACAGCTCCAGCAGGCAGAGGGCATTTGCCTGGCAGCCACCAGGCAAAGCAGCACTCTATGTAATTTTCCAAGGTGAGGAGGAAGCAGTGGCGAGTGGTGGCTTCTGCCTCTCCCCTCTGGCTTGTCTTCCGGGGAACAAACTGCTCTACAGAGAAGGCCTAATCCTGCCACATGAAAGGCCCCATTTCCTCCCACTTCAGCTTCCAACGAAGGGGAAGGTTACCCTCCTCACCCCTGTTCCAAGTACACCCAAACCAGAGTACCCCGGAGGAATTCACACCTGTGGCATGGTTGAGAATTCATCCCTGCATCTGTGAAAAGGGAGAGGAGGTTGGTTTCCAGAAGGATCTCTTGGAAAAGCAGATCAGGACAAAGATGCTGAAAGGTGACATTTATTTAACGACTGCAGGTGCAAGAAATTCCTTCAAAAAAATCACAGAAAAAGATGAAGATATATTCTTCTAGCTTCTGGAAATGTTTCTGCCCTCAATGGTAGGGCTTCCAGGTCATTTACGTGTAGGTCCCCAGGGCTTAACCCAGACAGCAGAGTGGGGCTGCAGGAAAGGACAGCAAGGGCAAGCTTCCTGTGCACCTTGGGTGGCTGATAAACAACTTCTTTTGCTCTTTTGCCAACCTACAAGATGCACATTGCATTTACTGTCTTCTGATGAAGAAAGGAGGGAAAGAGACGTTGGATAGCCAACTCAAGGGATGCAGCTGCTAAACACATTGAGCTACATCCCCTTTGTACTAAGTCTGAACAGCTTGACAAGGCATGTACCCCCACTTGCACCTGAGCCCCTCCAACTGAGAACAGGGCCCTGAGATTCGGTCTGCTACCTCTCCTGGCTGGTTTCAGTGGGGTGTGGCTGATTCAGAATTATACTTCAAAAGGAGGCTTCTGAGCTATCAGCAGCACAGCCCAATCCACCACGCACTGGGCCTGTTTGCCGTGCAGAAGACCTCCAGATGTTCCCAGACAGATCTCTACCATGGCTCCAGGGGAGGGGGCATCCTGGCAGGGAAGGTTCATAGATACTGGCATCCCCGGGAAGTTCTTCTGTTGGAGTGGAGAGAAGCCCAAAGACAGCCCAGCACACATGTTGTAATATAATATAAGTGGCAGAATATTGTGTCCATTAATTCATTTGAAAGACGAGAGGCAGGCACAACAGCTCTTAGGATTGGAAACGGACATCACCCAACAGGGCAGCTATGCATTCTCATGTCCCTTCCTACTGTTCATGAGATGCACAGCCTGAGCAAATCGCTCGGCTTCTTCTGGTCTCGATTTTTCCATCTGTAGCACAGGGGCTTCCTTTTCAAAGCTGCTGAAGCTGTGGGATTGACGAGAGTTTTTCTCATCAACACGCTGAGGTGCCTCCCCTGAAGCTGGCGATCCAAGCCCCCACTTCTCCCTCCCAACTGCTGGCGAGAGTCTGGACAGGTCTGCAGCAGGAAGGAGTAGGTAGCACAATTCCCTGCCACTTGTTTCCTGCAGCTGGGGACAAGAACAGAGGCCATTATTCTGATGACTTATTGTTTAAGGGTTTTGTTTGTGGTAGGGATTTTGTTTTTAACCCAACAGAATGAAAGTTCCATACTTTCTGACCTTCCATTGTTCCTGTCTCCACGGGTTCCAGTTCACTAACTACCTTGCAACTGGCCACCAAGGGGCAGCTCTCCATGCACAGAGACACCACATTGTCTATCTGCATACTCCAGAGTCAAGACTCTGGAGGACCAGCAGAACAGCTGAAGTTCGACTCAGTGGAAAATCCACAAGTGCAGATGTGGATCCAAATTGGGCTGAAAAATCTCATGAGATCAGGCTTTCTTGGACTTCCTGCTTTTAGCCTAAGCAGTGTGTTCAACATAAACGAACTTTCGGTATTTTGAAACTTCCGTTTCTGATCTCAGAACCTGGAAGTAGAGAGCTGTTATGAATATTTCCACAAATTTTGTCATGGTTATTCTGGAGATCGAGTCAGACCCAGTCATTATGGACATTTGGATCTCACTATAACCACAGCAGCCTGCCTGGACTGCAGCGGGGGAGGGAAGATGACTCTGTGGTAAAAAAAAAAAAAAAAAAAATCTAGGCTCTGGGTGGGGGCAGGGTTGTGATCAGATTGTGTTGTGCCACTTCCAGCTGTGAGAGCTAAGGTCTTAGCCTCAGTCTTCTCATCAGTGAGGTGAAGAAAATATCCCAGCTCGTGAAGTTCTGTGAAGCCCGACAGCTCTGCCTCTGTGTGTAGGGGGGTGGATGTCTGTATTCTTCTGTCCCCTCTTTTCTCAGATACATCCATCAGAAACATGCGTACACACTGGAACAGTTTGCTGCAATAGTAAATAACAGAAAGCTGATGGCCGCCACTTGGATTGCCTCTTATAGAGGCCAAAGAGAACTTGTATTAACCTCATGATAGCTCAATCAATTTAGTACTAAAAAATATGCATGGGGCTGGGGAGATAGCTCAGCAGCCTAAACGCCTGCCTGGCAAGTGCAGGGTCCTGAATTCGATCCCTGGTACCATATGCTGTGCCAGCCACTGAAACCAGGCGTAGTGATACAGGCTATAATCCTAGCACTGGGGAGACTGAGACAGGAGGATCACTAAAGTCTGAGCTACTAGCAAGACCTGTCTTCAAAAAAAAAATAGGTATATGTTTTTCATTTCCTGATGTTTACATTTTTTGGTGGACTCTGTATATGCGTGATATGAATATACACACATATACACCCTGTATCTGTGTACCTATGTAATATCTGTATCTATATCTATTCCAATGTATATATATATATATATATATATATATATATATATATATATATATATATGTATTTATAAAATTTATCTGTTGTTTGAATAAGTTCCCTTGAGGGTATCAGGCAGCCAAGCTTTGATATATGCAGCATTTGGAAACACCACTAGAATTAGCCTCCTCAGCTGTCAGGGGGTGCTGCGCACCAAGCCCACTGAGAGGCCTGTGCACTCAGCTGCACAGGGTGAGCTTGGAGCTGGGCGGGAGCTCAGGCCACCCCAAGTGGCCAGTGAGACAAGTCCACCGGGAGGTGGAAGTGGGTTTGCCACAGCCGGCCTCGCACGGGGAGCATCTCTGCGCAGCGGGCGTGGTGCAGACGTGGGCACAGCCAGTGCTGCTCAGCTGAGAGGAGCAAGAGCTGCGCTGAGTCACAAAGCAAGAGAGAGACAGCCAGGGCCAGGGGCAGGACCTATGCTGAAGCTGCGAGAAGAGCTGCTTCAGCAAGCTTACTCCGCCTGTTCCCGGCCTCTTTTCTGTTTTGGGCCTTTTACAAATATGTTATTTATTTTGTAACTTTCGAAAATAATAATTTCCAAAGTATTACCTCTTGTGTAAAATTTAATTTGGAGAATAAGAAACCTCACAAGAGAAAAATACATAAGCACTCATGGTCTTGCAAGCCAGAAAGCGACTTATGCCTGCTTTGGTGAATGTGTACCTACTCTTTTTTGCTACAAATATAGAAATGAATGTGTCTCTTCCTAAGATGATCAGAATTATTATCTTGGACATTTATTCTCTTAATATTAAATTGTAGACATTGTCCTGTGTCACTAACTATTTATGTAACTACTTCTAGTATGTGTACAGCAGAACCATTAAATGAGTAAGTGAGGGTCTGAACTTTTAAAACTCTTTTGCGTTGCTGAGACTGGAACTACCTGGGCAGAGTACCTGCCAGGCAAGCGCTCCTCTGCCGAGCTGCACTCCCACACGGGCTTTGACACATACCTGTCCTCTTACTTATCATAGTTTCTGGTTCATTGGGAAGCATTTTGTAACAGAACTGGATACATCTCTTTTTTATTTTAGTAAAATATTCAGCATAGGCTTTAGATATTAGCCCACATGAAATCCTGAAAAAGTGATGGCTTAGAAGTCACAATGACCCCTTGAGTCATAAAACCAGAAACCCTGGGGAAAGCAGGGCCAGCCCTTCTCTCACGAATTGGTGCCTCTTAATGCTGCCCAGATGGGGCCCTCATCTGAAAGCAGACTGTAGGCCAGTCCAGGACCTGGCCTCCCTGCAGAAAGTCACCCACAGCTCTAAATCCCCTGCTGCCAAGAGAGCACCTCTGCAGAGCTGACTTCCCCAGGTGTGGAAAGCAGCTCCTACTAACAGAAGGGTCACCTCTTCCGTTATCCGGCCCATGCTTAGTGACTCCCAAGTCCCGTGCAGGCAGCTGCCTGCCATGCTCTGCCCCTCCCGGCAATAGGGTCAGTGGGGCTCTGCTCGCTGTCAGAAAGAGGCCAGGCCCTCTCCGCTTCTCCGTGTGTGGCGGAGGTTGGAAGGTAGCTTTCTGAGGGCTCTTTGTCTGGCAAGCAAGCAAGACCCCTGTGCCACAGGAGCCCCCGCCCGTCACCCCCTTACTCTCCTCCTCCACCCAGTCGATCTCTGCACAGGCAACAGTTTTATTCTCCTCTGCTTCAGCTAACGCTAGCTCATTCAGCTCACCCAGAGAAGCTGAAACATCCTGGCAGCTTCTACAGGACCCATGGCCTTTCCACCTGGGGGCTGACAAGCTGTTCAGGAAATTCTGTGTGAGCTCCTCAAGACTATCCACCATGCCAAGCCCACCCCTTTCAGTGCCTTGCAGAGAGCTGGAGCCACCGAGCTTCACTGTTGCCTTCTCTGTCCACTGGTGCCATTATCCAACTGTCCAATTCATCTCCCTAGTTTACACGATGTTTGTGTACCTCCTATTCTGGGTGCTACACTAGAAAGAATGGAGATAGAAAGGAGGAAAAGGCAGACAAAGTCCCTGCTGGCCTGGAAGGTAAAAAGCATACAAAGATCCAAGCACAGAGGATAGCTGTAATCCCTGTTTTCCGGGAGGTGGAAGTAAGGTGATTGCAAGATCAAGCCCAGCCTGACAATTTACCTTGTCTCAAAAAGTTTTTAAAAAATTTTAGAGGCTAGGGCTATCACTTAGTGTAAAGGCTCTGGATTCAGTCTCCAGTACTGTTCTTAAGAAAAGAAGAACAAGAAGTAGAATGGAAAAGCCTCTGATCAGGATCCTAGGAGAGATGCCTGCTGAGTTGCGGAAGTTGCCTGCTACTCTTTGCTTTGTGTTTGAAGCTGTGATGGCCTCTAGCATGGCTCCGTCTTCCAGGTCAGCAGGCCGAGCTGCAGCGAGACCATGTCTTTCTAACAAGACCAACTCTGGGCTGCAGGGCCTGCTTGGCCAAGGCACATGGCCCCACAGCCCCTGTGGTCAGGGAGTTTCTGAATGAACTCAAACCTTTGGGGGCTGGAATCTGTTTATTCTTGGCACACTGGGATTTCCTGTTTCTAAGAAAATGGGCTTCGATGCTCAGCTGCATTAACCAAACAACATGTTGACATAAATGAATCTTGCCAGCTCCAGGCTCTCTGGAAGGTCAAGTCTGGGAATAAAGACATTGGGGTGACACTTTGCACCTAGAATTCCAAGCCAGATGACCCAGTCCAGTTCTTAACTGGGGAGACATCCTGCCCTCCTCTTCCTACCTAAGGAGAAGCTCTGACTCCACCAAAAAAAGTGGCTTTCTAAAAGCCTCACAGAAGGGCTTTGGAGCCAGAGGGCCCTTAGCTGCAGGCATATCCAGTGGGTGCAGTGGGATGCTCTGAACAAGCCAGCACCTAGCATCTCCATCACCAGTTCCTTCCCAGATGAAATCCTTACTATGAGCTCCCACTTTCAACCATTCAGTAGGCTCATGCTTAAAATACAAGTTATCCCTGACATGACTTGATACTTGACATGTATTGTTACAGCTATTGCGGCATTTACTGTATTAAGCTCAAGGTCTTGGAGGGATAGGAAACCTGGAAGGTTTCGGTAGGGAATAAGAGAGGAGAAGGAGAGAATATTGAGGGGAATCTGGCTTTTGTCAGCTACTGTGTCTCAGAGAGGGCTGACCCAGAGAAGGAAATAGGGCAGGGAGAGGATGCTGAGCTAAGCCCACTGCCCAACCTACTGCTCTGGGCTGGACCTGGTGCTGCCCCTCCACTGTCTATCTGTTGCCAGGGTGTCAGTGAACTTGGGAGGGGTATGTTTGTCCTATGGAGAGCTTTACCATTTTGAACAATATTTGAGACAAGGTCTTTTGTACAGTCTCCACAAGAAAGTGCAGCAGAAAGTGCAGCTCCATGCAGACAGGCAAACCTAGAGTACCAGGTTTGTTTCTTAACACAAACCTTAGTCACTGAGGTATTGCTGATAATATCATTAGAGCAGGAGTTAGTCGACTGGGGCATGGATCCCTTGGGAAATCTGCAGCTGGGGGAAAAGGGACAGATAAAGCACAGAGAACAGTGGTGGAGGCATGTGGAATGCAGTCACAGAGCTTCCATCTAGCCCGGGAACTTCTGAGGACTCCAGAAGACAAATGTCCATGTCCTTCTCTGCTCTGGCTTTATGGCACAGCACCCTAGACTGGGTGACTCGTAAACAACAGAAACTTGGACTCAACCTCAGTCCTGGAGGCCAGAAGTCCAGGGTCAGGGTGCTGGCATGTTTGGGTCAGTAAGGGCTGTCTTCTGGAGTCTTGACTCTGGGCTTCTTTCTGGATCTTGGCTAGTAGAGAGAGGGTGAGCCAGCTCTCTGGGATTCTGTGGATAAATGTACTCATCCCATTGATGAAGCTCCACCCTGGGACCAAAAACTTTCCAAGTGTCTGCATCCATCGCATCAGGAGTTAGGACATAATATGAGTTTTAGGAGAGCACAGAATTGGTCCCTGTCACATGGCAACTGTGTAGAAGTCTAGCACAGCAGTAGGACAATGAAAGGGAACAGAGGAACAAGCAGGACTCGGGCAGCATACACAGGATCAGCCAAAGGAGCTCAGAAGCAAAGCCCTTGGAATTCTATGGAGGGCTGCCTGGAGAAGGTGCACTTGATCCAGGCAGGCTCATCTGTACACCAGGAGTCAACATCTTGGCAAACACTGGCAGCTAAGGGGCATGGTGAGCAGGAGTTGCTGTGGATAATCTTATGGAACTTGTACACCAGGACGGAGACGTTTCAGAAATGGGAATCAAAGAAATGCATTTCTGGATCCATATGTTTGCTGAGCTCCAGGAGGCGGCCACGTGTGGAAGTGAGAAGGAAAGAAGGAGAGATAGAAGAATTCCCTGCTGGAGGTTCCAAAAATAGATCAACAGAGCCCATTCATTCTTTCATTAATTTCATCATCAGGATTTTATTGAGCACCTGTTATTTCTGGGCAGCATGGAGACAACAGTTGTACATTACGCCTGGTCTCTGTCTTTCATGAGTTTGTGGTCTTCTGAAGGCAATAAGCATCAGTGAGATCTCGAGTTAGACTAAGTGAGTGTCTTCATAGTAGTGTGTGCAATGTCAAAGAGGCCACGGGAAAAGGGGTCACGCTATGGTGTCCTCACAGAGGAAGCAGGGCTGATGTTGATTCTTTTCCTAGTGGTGGGGCTGGAGATGGGACCCAGGGCTTCCTACATGGGAGGCAAGTGCTCTGCTCTGAGCTACAGTCCTGGCCCCTGGAGCTAATTTTTTTAAATGTCATGAAATTACCAGTGAGGTCACCCAGGAGAGTGTTCAGTAAGGATACAGGTGTGAATATAGAAAAGACAAGAAAATACTAGGTTGGTAAAATGCCATAAGAATGGAGCTTTGGTGGGAAAGGAAAACTGCAGGTCAGAGTCTGACCTGGGAGGACTCTTTATACCAGGCTCTGATGAATTTGGAGTTTCTGTTGTCCAGGTTTTTATAAATGTTTGGCAACTGGTACTCCTTTCAATCCAGTTAAACTGCATTAGGCAGTTTTATGGGTAATACAGACAACAAGCCTATCCTAAGTTAGGGACTTCAAATAAACTTGGGAAGGCTCCAGTGGGGCAAGAGGGCAGGCAGGAACAGGAGCACAAATGCTGTATGCGAGGCAGGTATGGGTATATGGTTCTGGAAGAGGACCCTGGTTCCCAGAAGCCCAGGTTTGTCTCTACTCTTTCAGGTCAGAGGCCCAGCCATCTCTCCTCTCCTTGCCTTGGGAATGGCTCCATATGTCTCCCTCTTGCTGTAAGCAAAGCTGCTTTTAGGTGCAGAGGTCTATGGAATTCAAGTCAGAATGCCACCACCAGGTCAGCGTACATGTCTAGGTGCCAGGCCAGCGGCTCAGCCTCCTACCAGCCCATGTGCTCTACCCAGGATGTGGCCCTGGCCAAGACTTAGGTGTTCTCTTGGTTCAGATTAAAAACTATAGTTAACTGCCACAATGTGAGGTGACTGCAAGAAGAAGAGGGAGACCTGAATAGAAATCCTTCTTTCTGGATTATTTTATTTCTGGCTGTCTTCTTACTTCAAGTGTGGTTTTAGTTAAATTCTTTTATTTATTTTATTTTTGCCTTTTTGAGACAAGGTTCACTATGCAGTTCATTTCGGGCTGGCCTTCAATTCACTTGTAGCACAGACTGGCCTCCTACCCACATCCATCCTTCTGCCTCAGCCTCCAGAGCACTGGGATTACAGATATGCACCACCACACCTGGGTCAGCTGAATTGTTATAGCTGCATATGCAAAATACGGTGGGTGTGAGCAGGACCCTATGTCACATTCAAACTCAGCCGGGGTCTTCCTGTTCCTCCTCCTTCCCCCCTCCTCTGTCTTGAAGCACACATCATCAAACAGGTCTTAGGAAGCTACCAGCCACTCAGATCACAACTGAAAGTCATGGCCCTTCACAACTCACCTGTCACCCTCAGGCAGCCCTGGCCACAGCCATGTGAAACTCACTTCATTAAATCTACTCTGACAGGCCTTAAGCTGCATTTGGGAACCTTTCAGCAACTGAGGCTTTGCAGGGGACATGAAGGATGACTAAGGCTGCCAGAAACCTTTGGGATATAATAAATGATATGCACAAAGACAGTTCTCTTGTCATCCTCTCTCTCTCTCTCTCTCTCTCTCTCTCTCTCTCTTTCTCTCTCTCTTCTCTCTCTCCTCTCATTGCCACAAGGCCAGTGGTTTCAAAACTAGCAGCTGCAAACTTATGAAGGAAAAAAAAACTGAAACCACAAACCCTGTCTTGTGAAAACCGTGCCAGTCTAAAAGTGGCAATCCGTGCGGGAGGAAAACCTGCTAACGTTCAGGGACAGAAGCAGGCAGTGTGCCACTGAGCCAGGGCTTTCTGGGGAGAGGGGTTATCTTATGTCTTGCACAAGGACAAAGCAGGAGAGGAGGCCAAGGGGAAGAGGAGCCCTGATGGGTCAGGGGAAACCTGGCAGGAATGGCTTCTGCATCAACCGAGCTCTTTGAAACAGCCAGCTTCTCAACAGACAAAGCAGGTCCACTGCGACTGTCATATCATGGCTCCTTTCTTCTGGGAGACCCAAGATCTAGCTTCCCTTGAGCCATTGGGGATCTCCTGAGGCATGACTGACTTATGTGACTGTTGTCCCATGTCAGTCCCCCTAGCCAACGTCCACTAAGGCTCAGCTGTGTATTTATATGTTCTCAAGTACTCCACCAAACAGCAAGATGCTGCAGACCCAACCCAAACTCCCACTCCGTCACTTAATCTAAGGGACTAGGAGGGAGAACAGTGTCACAGGGTTTTTGTCTGGCCCCCACCTTGGATAAAGGGAGTCTTCCGAAGCATGGAAGCTCCTGAAGGACACTTCACGGATTGGGCTAGTTTTCCTGTCTCCTGACTAAGCCCCATATGGATGATACCCTTGGCAAGAACAACGTGGATACTTTCAAATCATTGGGCCAGATCCTTGTGAGGTGGTACTGTTTTGGATAGGAAAGATGGATCATTCTTCCACTCTCTGACACAGACACAGAGGAGATTAAGCCCTGAAAGGTCTCTGCAAACCATGTCTTGTGATACTTGCATGTGGTACATCTTAATTCAAAAGACCCAAGTGGATTCCAGTTGTAAAAGAAGACAGATTCAAGGGTGAATTTGAGGAGAAGTGAATCGGTACTGGGTGGGGTTAGGGAGAGAAAGCTTTAAGGAGGAAGTTGGTTCTGAGCAAGGGTGAGGGAGGGGAGGGGCTGCTGGGCGGCTGGAAGAGGAAGTGCGTTGTGGGGGAGGGGCTACCTTGGGTAAGGGTACTGATGGCGCACACGCTGCCCTGGGACCGGTGCCGTGCGATGAGGCCCTGCTAGAACTGGTGCCACTGCATGTGTTTCCAAGGAAGAAGAATCGTGCCTGCTATTAACAGCAGGCTTGTTATGAAATGCAAAGAACATAGATTTCACAAAGAGCATATCCTTCAGAGTCAGACAGACCTGAGTTCAGTTCTTAGCTCTGTTGCTTCAAGCTGGGTCACCTCCCAGGCCTTGCCTTCTTGAACTATAAAATGCAATTATTTCCTAAGGATATGGTAAGAGTGAAATTAGATGCAATGCAAAGTACTTAGTTCTACACCTAGCAAACAGTAACTCCAAAATCCTTTGTGGCTAGTGTTAGATGTTTTATAGTGTATGGGTTAGAAAAGAAACCCTGGTAAACTGCCTTAGGTCCCCAAGCAGAAGAGAGGAGAGACCTGGGGCGTGTGGATGGGAAGTATCAGAAGGCAGGCTGAGAGTTAATCTTTTCAGTGGAGAAGGCAGCCAAGGTCTGCAGGCAGCTCAAGTGCTGGGTCTGCAACCCTGGTTGCTGATGGGTCTGCCTCAGACCTGACCTGCTGCGACCTGAGCCCTCAGTCCCTGGGCTAGAGTTCTGTTTGGTTGAGAAACAGTTACTTCCATCCACAGGTGCTGGTAGATATTCAGCCACTTGCTTTCCAGAGTGGTGTAGTGTTGGCCTGTTTACCTCTATGGTGAGGACAGTGCCACTAGGGCCAGCTTCAGAGTCCTGTGATGATATGCTGGACTTAGGATTAGGAAGAGACATACTCCATTGCCCCTGAGGGACCTGTGGCAGGCACTTTCAGCACCTCCTACATCCCCTGACCTCGGCCCAGGGTGTGCTATGACCCCTCTCAGAGCAGAAGGCACACCAGCTCTCTGCGTCCAGTGCTCAGTGCTTTGCTTCATTTCAGCAATGAGGCCAGGAGCTGGAGCGGAGGAAAGATGAGGCATTCCTGCGCTCTTCTCTGTCTTGCGTTGGGCAGAAGTAAAGCTTCCCTCCCAGGACTCACTTCCCCCTCAGGCTAGTTCCATACTGACTAGCAAGTTCATTTGCTTCAGGAGCTGAAACCAAACAAGAGCTGGGGCCTCAGAGGTAGCTCAGGTGTCTAAGCACCTGCTTAGGTAAGTGCAAGGACCCGGCTTCAATTTCTGGTATCACAAGTAGTGCAGGCCCTACCCCCAGCATGCCAGCCCAGCCACCAAGACTGGGCGTGGTGGCGTACACTGTAGTCATTGCTGGGAAGGCTGAAAACGGGAGGATCACTATGAGTCTGAGCTGCTGCGTAGTGAGATTGTGTACCAAATACATTAAAAAAAAAGTTAAGAAAAAACATGTTCCTTTTCCATGGGCCTTCAGCAGAGGGGCTAAGCTTCCAGAGGATCTGAAGGAGCAGCCCAAATATAATGGACTCACCCTCCAGGGAGACAACTCTGCCCCACCCCCTTTGGGCCTGCTAGCAGAGCAGCCCTGAGGTAGCCACACCTGGGCTCAGGTGAGGGGACCAGGCGATGCACTCTGTTTCCCTTTGGGAGCAGCAGCAGGAAGGATCTGGCTTGGTCTTTAAGGAACTACTGGGGAGGGCTTGTCATGGAGTCTTGGACTGCTAAGCACAAGGGCATCAGCAGTAGTGTGTGTGTGTGTGTGTGTGTGTGTGTGTCCCTCCTACACAGGTGAGGATGTTCAGTGTGGCCCAGTTGGTTACTGTGTTGCCTTAGCCCGCTCTTGTACTGCTGCTCTCCAGCATTCCTGTGCGTTGGCACGCCGACATTTTGTCCTAGGTGTTTTTTTTTCCCTGTAATTTCTGTGGCTTGTGTGAGCAGAATCCTCCTGCAAGGTCTCTGCTGTCTCCTCCCCGCACACTCACAGTGCAGTCTTGGGCAAACTTGAGGACTATCTCATAAACCAGACCTGCGCCGTGTGATGGCAAAGGGCAGATGGTAAAGGCTGAGCAGAGCCAGAGGCCCCAACAAATTTGCTGTTGGTATTTGGTCCTTTGGTACACAGAATAGCTTGCTTCCACTTCCGCTGGCCCCTGTGGACACCACCAACTGTGCCTGAATAGGAGCGGGGCCAGCGTTGTCTGCAGCACACCACCAGATACTATGAGCAGCCTCACACTAGCAACATTCACTTGGTCCTGGTTAGGAGGCAGGGAGAGGAAACTATGACTTCCCAGTCTCTGCTCCACTGCCAGGGAACACTGCCTTTGCCTCACGTGCTTTCACCTAGTCAGGAGAGAACTGTGCTGGGCCTAGCAGTGAGGCAAGGCTTCCTGGGACTGTCCTGACTCAGAGAGCCACCCAGCTCCCAAGGGAAGCCTACAGCCAGGACAGCAGTTCAGGTTCCCACGCAGAAGCGCTTTCTGCCGGTACTGCAGCCAGGTGTGCCAGGCCAGCACCAGGACTCCCAGCCAGGCTCCACTTTGTTCAGAGTCAAAGGGTGGGGGTGAGGAGCTGATTAATAGAGGAACAGGAAGTGAGTTTATTATATCTATAAACAATGAGCCCGTGTCTGTGGTTCAGGTGTCCTGATTTATCTTGCAAGTGGAGGGAAGAAGTGCTGGCAAGCCTTCTCTCTGGGCTGCAGGTTTGGGAGCAGGATTTCCTCTGAGAGTGTCAGAGATCAGATAAAATCTTAATCTCTTGCGCACACACACAGGCGCAGCTTTAAACCTTGCCACTGTGCACTTAGCTTTCAGTAATGAGGCAGAACAATGGCTTAGGAATCAGTACAAGAATGGGGGGGCAAAGATGAGGAGAAACGGGTGGGAGGGAAATGTAGGCCCACATAGCAGGTCCTGGAGGGCCCCTGGACTCACGCAGCCTGGTCCCCTTGGACTTCTCTCAGCTTCCTTGTATCTCATGGAAAGCACCCACTAATGTCCTTACTGACCATCCTTTCTTAAAGGACAGAGAACAGAAGATTGCATTTTTCTCTGCTTTTCCAATTGAGATCTTGGGAATCAGCCTGGAGAAACACCCCAGGCACTGGCTGGTAGGAAGATGGGAAAACTTCTGAATTTGTTCCTCTGAATGTTTGTGCTAGAGGCTCGCCTAGTTTTTCATAATGCATTTGATGTTATTTCAGAATAGGGAGAAGCAGGGATTTGAAGTTTGTTAAGTGGCAGAGGGCTCCACAGGGACCACAGTGTTTCTAATATCAGAACCCAGTTTACTGGGCTGCATAAACCAGCCAAGTTAGCAAGGGAAGCTTTAAGACACTGACAAAGTTTAAAATACTGAAGGCAGTGTCTGTACATGATTCCTTGTGCTCTAGAGTCTCATTACAGTTTTCAAATTACCAGCTCACCTGTGATTGTCAAGTGTTGGGCATTGTCACACAACCCTGCACTCCCAAATCTACTTCCACTGTCTCCCTCACAACCTTCTTTCACAGATGGAAACTCAAGTCTCAGAGGGGTTTCCTGATGTGCCCATGTTTCCAAAGTACATGTGGATACAAAAGCTCAGACTCTCACCTTCCCGGAACACGGTTTTTACAGTTCTACTGATCTGAAGCCTCATACTGGGGCTTATTCAGTGAGGGTGAGGATCTGGAAAAACAAACATCAGCACAGCAGAACCCATGGCCCAGCATTGAGAACACATAGTCGATTCCAGAAAGCAGATAATATCCTGCGCACTAAGGAAACCACTTCTAAAGCAATTCAGAATTGTGCTCTACTCAGAGTGGCCCTGAATCCAGATACACATCTTCCTTTGTATTGGTGGCTGCTTTGCCTTTGAGCGCAAGGCAGCCTAGGTGCTGCTCCCTGCAGGCCCAGCACCCTGGATTTTCTACTGCCTCTCCTACTGCTAAGGTCTTGGGAGGAGCGAGGCTAAGGGCTGTGTGACAGGTATGCCATCGAGAGATATGTTTACTTATTTGCCATGGGAATGTGATGGGAAATCTGAAGCCTGATTAGTGAGCTTGGGTGGTTGGACCTGAATCTGTGAAATGATTTCCCAGGTGGGCTGTCTTAAGAGGCTCCCAGAAGTCCCACATTTTTCCATGGCCATTTCCCATCTTTTCTGAGTGTTTCCGGAAATAAATTGGAAAATAAAGCACATACGCCTGTTCACCTTGGACACAAGAAGCCAGGAGTGATCTCTCTTGCTGCTTTTGGAGAAGGTTTCATTTTACAAGCATTTGGAGGCCTTGCCGAAAAGGCACAGGCTCTGTTCCCTCCCAAGGCAAAATGCTTGTAATAATCTATGTAAAACAGCACCTTTGGACAAACACAGAGTGGCTATATATATTCGTGACCATTTCCTGTTGCTGTCACAGCTTTGTAGGCTTGAAGGTAGGGTGAGACTGTGACCATAAGCCACATGGTGACATGTACATTTGCCCAGGCCTTGTGCTTCCTGTGTTGTTTACAGCCTGGCTGGAATAGGGCTAACCCCTATGCTGCCAGGGAAAAGGAGCCCTGAGAGCTGAGCACGGGGCCCAGGAGGTCAGCAAGTATACTGTAGTCTTTTGGGGTGCAGGTTGCCTGGTTACAGGAAAGCAAAAAATCACAAGTGAGGCAGCATGTGTGTCTAATGGTCTACTTGGGTGACTTCTGCACTGCAAAACAAGAGGTCAAGTGGGAAAGGATGTCTAGCAAGTGAAGCAGACCTTTCTTTTCTGTTAGGCTGGAAACTGTGTTAGAAGTTATAACTATAATTTGAGCTTTAGCATTTACTTCTCTTCTTCAGATTTCAAAATGCTTAAAGAGACATGTCATGAATTTTGGACTAGAGATATGTGGCAAGTGGGATTCCCACTTTCCTGAACTACAAAGTTAAGGCATCAAAACATTCAGATCCTTGTCCAAAACCTTATAGCAAGCCAGGAGAAAATACTAGAATAAAATTCACTAGTAGCCTCTTTTCTCTATGCATGCTGTCAGTGGTAGAGACATTGTTCCCAACCACACCTTTCTTCTGATTTAGAACATCTGGGTTTTAAAAAGCTTTTCAGGAAATTCTGCTGTGTAAACAGAACCTCCACAAGTCTAGTCTTTGTGATTCTCATGCTCTGTGAATTGCTGAATAAACCTGTAGTAATTAATTCACAGGAGAAACAGATAGAGGTGCCTCCTGCTGCCCAGGCTTTGTGCTGAGTCCGGGGGAACCCCAGCTAGCAAAAGTAAGGAGGACTCTGCCTTCATAATGCTTTGTAAGATATGGGACAGAGCGTGATGGGGCACATGTTAGCACTGATCAGTGTGTAATTATGAGTGCCACATGTTTTATGATGAAAAACAAAGAGTGCTCCAAGAAAAAAAAATGTAGGCTACGTATTCTTTAGGTTGGAGGTTGCAGGAAAGCCCCTCTGAAGATGAAAGCTTAAGATGGTAGGAAGAAGTATGCTCCATTGCTTCTGCAGCATTACCAAAGCAAATTATGATTCTAAGGATCAGTTAGTGCCCCCAGAGGTGATCTACTGGGATTGTGATGCCCATGTGGCCCAGGGAACCACATTTTCATCTCCTAATAGTTTGGGCGAGGAGAGGGAAGGAAAGCGAAGGGAGGAGGCCTACGAATGGAGAGTCTCCAGTGAATGGTCCTAACAGTTCTGTCAAAATGTTTAAAGGTGTTTTAAGAAAACAGGATTCTGCCTTTAAATGAATATGGGGAATTTTAGCAAGCATGAAGTGATCTCTTTGCCTTCAGATTTATCAGAGCCCTTAATATGCTAATACAGTATATGTCCTAAAGCTCTAAGGAAGGGGAAAGCTCATGAGGCTTGCAGCATTTTCCAAATCAATTTGATTGGATATTGTAGAGATGTTTCTCAGACTTGCATACAAAACTTAGGTTGTAGCTCCCAAGATTTTAATTTACTCCATCTGGAATGACCCAGAAATCTACATTTTTAATCAACAATGTTTTGAGTGCTTTGATGCAAGAAATCCAGGAACAATACTTTGAGGAATTCTTGTGGGATGACTGTTCCAGTGAATGTCTCAGTAGCTCTGTACATTTCAATCATTCCAGGGCCAGCCAAATAGCTCAGTGGACTAAAGCACCTGCAAACAGGTGCAGGGTTCCAGGTTCAATCACCAGGCCTGCCGTTCCAGCCCTGACCCTGGGGGCGTCCTGAGACAGCAATTGAGACTGGGCATAGTGGCAAACACCTATAATCCCAGCTCTTGTGAGGCTGTAGACAAGTGGATCACTACAAATCTGATCTAGTAGTGAGACTCTGAGCACCCTGTAGACCCTTCCCAAAAATTAAAAAAAAAAAAAATCATTCTGGCCTTCTTGGCCTTCTGTCATTTCTTTTATCTCTGTTTTGTTCACTTATTGGTGCAGAATAGATTTAAAACACTATTACTAATAATGTATGTGAAGTGAGTTATAGCAGCAAATCCAATGAAGGGCCAAGTGTTGCTGGGTGTTACACAGCAAGCTAGAAGGACTCCATTTGGACTTAGTTGGCAGGAACATCATGCATTATATAAAAGGCTGTGCATTGAAAATTCCTGAAACTCTGCAAAGATTGGATTCAGTATTGTCTTTCTAATGTGTTCATCTCTCTTTGTCTAATTGACCACCTCCCTTCTTTTCAAATGGATACAAAAGTACCCAGAAAGATACACCTTGGTACATAGATATGCAAATGAGCTCTCTCTCTCTCTCTGAAAAAGGCTACAGAAACTGGCTCTTTCAGAGGAGTCAGCTCCCTTGTGCTCCTCCTATTTGCCTCCAGATCAGTGTATCAGTCCGCAGAGCACAGGGTGGTAGCTGGCTGAGCCACTGAGATGCACCAGTTCAAGGTTACCACTACCTGTGCAGTGGCGACTTCCCCAGAGCCCAAACCATCAAATGGCAGCAGGCAAAAAAGGCATTTGCAGCCACATGCAGATGCGTGGAAAAAAGTTCTTAAGTTGTTGCCAGAGGTTTGACCTGATTAAAAGACAAACTAGACCTGAGAGCTGAGGGGAAGAGAGATATAGGCAGGAAAATCCGGCCAACAAAACAACAAAACAAACCATGAAGAGTTCTCCTGCACATCAAACAGGCATTACTCGCCTTAGGAATCCAGACACCGGTGTATATGTGAGACCAAGATTTCAGCCAAAGGTTGAATTTTGTGTAGAGATGCATACACTAGTATATGCCTTAACCTTTATTAAAGTGTGGGGTGATTTTGATTTGAATCAAAGAAAGAGGAAGGAACATATTACAGTCCTTCAAAGACAACTGCCAATTGAATGTGTTCGTTCTTGTGACCCAGGCTGACTGCGCCCTGGTGTTTTGCTTGGTTTGCACCACGGCCCTGGCCAGTGGTCACTTGCTCTTGGTGGCCAGTTTCATTTCCTGGTTTTGAGAAAATGGCAGTGAGGCCTAATGCCCGGGTGTGCTGTCACTGAAGGAAGTGTGCAGTGTGAAAATGTCAAAGCCAGCAGGCTCATGTGCAGTGCATGCCATCAATGAGCAGAGGTCTCTGGACCCCTCATGAGCCTGCTGCAAATTCAAACAGTAAGTAACAGACAGATAAAGATCTTGCCTTAAAACAGCAAGATCAAAAGGGAAAGGAAAGTACCCTCTATACAGAAAAATAAATGCACTCATGGCCATGATGTCTGAAGGCCAAAATGCCATCAATGAGCAAAGGTCTCTGGACCCCTCGTGAGCCTGCTGCAAGTTCAAACAGTAAGTAACAGACAGATAAAGACGTGGGAAGTGTGGCCCCTGTGGAAAGGGCCTGATAAGTAGAATTCAGAGCTGTAGGCTCCCCCTCTGTCCTTGCCAGCTCTGTGAACTTGAAGGAGATCATCACCTTTTGTTTCTTCATCAGAAAGTGGGAGGCAGACACCCTATCTACTTGTCCAGTGTAACAGGGAAATTAAATACGATTATGGGAGTGGGGAGATTTTTGTTAAGTCGGTCTTAAACTATGACACTCCACAAATTTCATTTATTATTCCTACCTTAACAGTATAGCAAGAAGCAAGTCTAGCAAATGCATTTTTTGCCATTCCCATTAAAAAGGGAGGGAAGTAGAAATTGACTGCATATAGGACTTAAGCCAGCACAGGATTCAGTTCTAGTTCCTCCTCATGAGCTTAGATTCTTCTATAATTATCTGGAAGTAATTGTGATTAGCGGTTGTGGTCAAGATTTAAGGCGCTTATCATTTTTGACTTGGAGACATCTAAGAAAGTGTTGTACTTCCTAAGATACCATTCTGCTTAAGGCTTTAGGATGCTCATACCCAACTGGGGAGAACTAAGATTGGCTTAGTGGAGAGATAGCTATCATTCATGTTATGCAGGTTCTAGGTAAGAGGTGACACAGGGAATTTTCACAGTCGTATGGATTAGCAGAAATTTAGAGAATTGTGATGTTCTTATGAATTTCTACATCTTTCTGAGCTTTTTCCCATCTTTTGATGTCAGGTCCCCCTGGAAATTCATGATTTCTAAAAGCAGAAAGTGCTATTAAGAACGAGACATTTTCAGGTTTTCCTTCAAGGGTCTTAGGTATTGGTTTGTGGTTTTGCTGCTGTTAGTGCTTTAGTTTTTCTGGTACTGTGGATGGAATCCAAGATCTGCACACTAACTATATCCCTAATTCCTTCTGTTTCTAGTTTTTAAAGTCTGAGACAGGGTCTCATGAAATTCTTCAGTTGCCCAGACAGGATTCAAACTTTCAGTCCTCCTGCTTTAGCCTCTCAGAAGCACACACCACCACACCCAGCTTGAAAAGTTGTTATAATTTTGAAGGGAATTTTGAAGAGTTGGGCAAAGGATAATTGAAATAAGCAGCTGGAATTGGGGTGTAGTTAATCCTGAGATTTCCTAGGACTCAAGCCTCAGTGGGGTATTCAGAGGCCAAACTGCTCACCCTGAAGCAAGGTTTCCCTGAGTATCATCGCAGGGGCTGTCTATCCAGGGTAGCATCGGGCCTTTCCTGTTTAAACCCTTTGCCCAGCCCTGCTAAACAGGAAATGCAAGCTACTAGAGCTGAACATGCAGCTGCCCCCTGCTCCCTAGCCTCCTACCCCACCCAGCAACAGTACATCATTCTTTGTTTTCCATTCTGATGAGCTACACACCTCCACTTAATACACTCAGTGTAACCCTATCTCATTAGAAATAAAGGAGCTGGAAGTAATTTTTAGAATCTGAGATCTTATACCTAAGAAACTTCCAATGGGAAGAGAAATACAGATTTGTAGGCTACAGCTTGGGGTGGTGGCATGAGTGCTTTAGCTTCTGAAATCTGTAATAAGGTCATGATTAAGAGATACACTTGTAGCAAGCTCATCACACTTGATATTCTAATTGGTGACTTGATACCCTGAGTCAGTTTGACACTTTGGTTTGAGAATGTAGGAATTTGTGGAGATACTGGGGACACAGTCATTTCAGACATACCCTGAAGCGTGCCAGGTACAAATAGAAAGAACCGATAGGGATGAAGCATCTCCACATAGAAGTGTACTATTAATAGTGTACCAGCAAGTTGTGTGGTCTGTTGGATTTCAAAGCAGATGTTCAACAATTACTGTTTCTATGATCAATGAAAGACCCTTCATCAGATTTTAGAAAAGGTAACTAGCTGCTGCTTTGTCTATGTGCATGCTTTCTGTTACAATAGCATTTGCATGGGTTAAATATAGTACAGCATTTAGTGGTCTTCAAACTGCATTGTGATTTGTGGATATCTGCGTGTGTGCAGGTGTGTGTGTCGGACCATGAATAAGAAAAAGACCCTCCTAGTGGGGATAAAGGCCTATGCAGCACCTCAGCACAGCTCCTGTCAGTACCTCCGAGGAAACATACCTACCAACCAAAGGACTGTTGCCAAGCCTTTGCCCAAGCCCTATGCAGCATTTACAAAAGGTCCAGATTTCTGTGAGAGAGTGTGAGGATCTTTTGAAGCTCAAGAAGCACATTTCTGCAGTAGGGCTAACTCCTTAGTGGCTGAGATTTCTGCAGGCCTGTTTTGAACTGAATTTGTTGAATCTAGCTAGCTTTGTGTAACTATCACATGATCCCAGTTTGTAAGCCTGAGAAAAGCCTGAGAGAGCAGAGAGGGGCAGCTCCATCCTATTGTCTGAGAAATGAGTACATTCTCGGTTCACCTGAAAGCACTTTTGTCATGACTGCTTTTACCAGGAGCTGAAAAAACAAAATGGGAAGCACAAAATACAGTTTTCAAAAGCAAGTCTGTATCGTATGCACAGAGAGAATCCATTGCACCTCTGTGCAGTCAGATGCCCCCCACAAAGCCAGGTTGTGCTCTCTGCAGTGTGGCACACCCCTAGCACCAGTGAGTTTTGGGATTTGAAGAAATCACTGGGGAGAATATAACCCAGTTTGCCCCCAGGCCCTCAAGAAAATTCCTTACCCTAATCCTTTAAAATTGATTTTTATAAAATAAGTTACATGTGAATATAGGTTTATAAATGATTCAAATAATGTTCAAGGGTAAAACCCCATCATCTTAACACACCAAGCAGATTCACTGCTTATCTTAGAAGTGGCCACAAGAGTGTATTGCATGTAAGCAACTTATTTGAATAATAAATTACTTTGTTTCCTCTGTAGGCAACCTAATTGTTACTTTTGCTATAATACTGGTCTAAGTTTCTTTCTTTCTTTTTCTTTCTTTTTTCTTTCTTTTTTTTTTTTCCAGTACTGGGTACTGAACTGAGGACCCTGCACTTGCAGGGCAAGTGCTTATTCTACTGAGCTATCTCCCCAGGCCCTGGCCTAAGTTTCTGAGGGAAGTTTACTTTCTATCCAAATGCAAATAGATGCCTGAGGCTTATTGTATGTATTAAATGCAGAGGGCTCAACAATCAGCAAAAGTGTTGCTTCATCAAAACCGGTGGGGAAATAACCTGCTATCTTCACAGCCATCAGCATCTCCCCCTTTGAGAGTCTCACATCAGCACACTTGAACTCCGGAGCTCTGAGAGCTGGGTGAGGATATCCAACTTCCATCACGATGTTTTTCACCTTAGATGAAATCATGACAACATTTGCTTTCATGCTGTCACTATAGTAGTATAATCTGGAGAGAATGCACTCTTGGAGGGCCACACTCTGTGTCATCTTCCTCCTCCCTCCAACCCTCCTGCCCCAGATCTCATGGCTCTCATTTTACAGAAAGGAAAATTGAAACTCACACAAATGGTCTTTGACCCATCCCATAGTTGGATGGAACAACTCAGAGCTCCCTCTGCCTTGTTGGCCCAGGGCTCTTGCTACTCTACACTGTATCTTCAACATCTGCTTCTTGCTAACAACCCTTGCTAAGAAATAACGTAAAGCCAATATACTGAGATATTGGACAGCCAAGGCTCCACCTTCCCTAATTACTCACGTGATGCGAAGCTCAGGGCCACCACCACCACCACCACCACCAACTACTGCCCAGGCATTCCAAGTGCTTCCAGGTGGGACACCCAAGTTCAAGGCCATTCTGATTTCTGCTTATCTTCTAGCTGCTGAACCTCTGCAAGCAGCACAGTAAACAGAACCCAACTTTATAGCCAGAGAGGTTTGGCTTTTATCCCCAGTATCCCACTTCACATTGCAAGGCATGGGGCACATCCCATATCCCCACTTAGGCGACATTTTTACTTGGTGTCACGTGGGCCACCTAACACATTGACTACAAAAGCACTTCAGACATGAAGCTGTTCTGTGCAGACACTAATTGTTACCCATGTTTCACTCATCCTTTTATTTCCGAGACAGAAAAGACTCTTTTACTGATGTGAGAACAACAACAACAACTGAGCAAAGCTGCAGAGGTATATCTCTGCTCTGGAGTCTCCTATGTTACAGTATCTGTGTTGTGCTCACCAGTGTATAAACTGAAATCAAACAAAACAAAGCAGAAAAAAGAAGAGAAGGCAGCAGCAAATATTGCTTCGCTTTGCATTTTCCCTTCTGTTTTCTGGTTAGAGTCTCCACAGCTTGTGAGCAGAGAACCTCAAAAGATTGTGTTTGCCTCGGATAAGCACCAACCCGATGCTTATCAGCTTATCTCCTGCACACTCACGCTCTACTGGCTTCAAAGGCAGGGGAGATCTCTGTCTTGCTATGGGGAGAAGCAAGTGCTCTGCCAGGTCCCAATGCAGGTGCGGCCACGAACCCCTGCCTTGTCTTTAGGAACTTGGGTCTCTTGTTCTTCCAAGTGCAGAAGAATGAAGCAGAAGGTTGTCTGGAGATGGAGTAGAGCAGCAGCAGGAGGAGAATGGGTACTAGGAAACAAGGCCAGAAAGGCTGAAAAAGTAGTACAGAGAAGAGGAAGGTGGCTGCCTACCCAGCCAGTGCCCCATGTACCCTTGTCATCAAGCTCCTCTCCTTTTACCTTCCCTACCTTCTTCTGGTTCACCCGCTACTCTCTTAGTTCTCAGGAGTTTTGGCAGAGTGGGACAGTGGCAGGGAGGGAGGAGACAGGGGCCCGGAGGGGGGAGCCAGCATTTTATTAGGCTGTTGAATTTGATTTATTAGGGGGGAAAATCCTTCGCTTTCTTGCCACACAGGTTATTCTCAAAGTGAAAACTCTATTTTACTTTGGGAAAAAAAAATGGTGAAAGTGCCTACAGTTATGAATGGAGCTCTTTGTTACCTTCCAGATCGACAAGACAGACTGTTTGGTTCATGTCTGTGCACCAGCAAAGGAGTAAGGGGGCCTGGGAGGCAGATGTGGCCTTAATTGCATGGAAATATTAGAAGATCGTTAAGCCATTTTGACAGGATTTTCCTTTTGCTGCAGGAGCAAAGGGCCATGTCTGAGCTGCATCAGTTCTGGCCAGACCCTCCGGCTGGGCCTCTCATCCCCACGTGTGAGAGACATGTGCCCCTTGATTCACTAGCCTTAATATTAAAAGGGAATAGGTGCCTTCTTGTCACCAGATTTTACCCCACGCCTGTGCCATATAAGTACAGAGAGCAAAGCTTCCAAGAATCCCTCCAGCCTGTAGTGGGGGTTGGGGGAAGCACCTGTGGAGCCCAGTTGGTGCACACACTCCTCGACTTACGCTGAGCTGGCAGCCCCATATGTTGAAAATATTGTTAAGTCAAAAATGCACTGAAGCCAGACATGGTGGTGCACGCCTGGAAGCCCAGCATTCTGGGAGGCTGAGGCAGAAGCAAAGCATGATATAGCCCAGTCTGAGCAAATTAAGGACTTGGTGACATCCTGTCTCAAAAAACTATTTTTAAAAGGGGCTAAAGGTATAGCTCATGCAAAGGCCCTAAGTTCAACCTCCAGTACCACACACACACATACACACATACACACACACACACACAGAGAATACAGCTAACTCAGTAAGCACCTTAGCCTAGCAACACAGAGCACCAGGATATTGGCAGGTTCCCTTTGCCGCTATGTGGCTGCCTGGGTGCTATGGCTCTCTGCTGCTACCCAGCACGGTGAGACAGTGTCCTGGGTAGGAATGTAGCTCAGTGGCAGAACATGTGCCTAGGTTGGGTAGGCTCTGGGTTCAGTCCTCAACAGTATTACGGGGGTGGAGGAAAAAATACCATACCACAAGACCCTAGCCCAGAAAAAGATAGCAGTTCAAAATATGGTTTATATCAAACATGTGTGAATTTCACATCATTGAAAAGTTGAAAAATCCTAACTCGGGAACCATCTGTATTTGAGGGTGTGCACACGTTCAAATGATGGAGAGGGGTCAGATTGTCTGCAGACTGAAAGGGAGACTCCATACACCCTCCAGGGACCCACGTAGGTCTGAAAGATTCAATCTGTCCCCATAACAAATAGTCATGTCCAAAGACAGCTTCGTCCTTTTCTTTCTATTTGCTCCTTCCCTGGATCTTTCTTTATATTGGTTTGGTGCAGTAAAGGTCATGGCCCGTAGAAATCCAGAAACTAGATCTGAGAGATCCTTGAACAATGCTGGGTTGTCAAAGAACAGAACTCTATAAATATGGTTCACTTAGCTTCTCCTAGGCTGGTCTGGTCACGTTTCCTACGTACTTGTAACCCCCCCCCCCCCACACACACACAGTTCACAGTTGCTGTATCAATTCTCTCCCTGCACAGGAAAGGCAAATATCTTACCATTAGCTTAAATTAAAAGTAATTAGTGGTGGTGTTCTACTGGGAGGGAGGGGAAGCCCCTCCAAAACCACAGTGCGGTTAATCCCTTTGGGTTACAAGAGTAAACATTTTAGAATAGGTCTTTCTCATTTAGCTCAGACAATGGCGATAGCCTGGATTTCGAGCACATCAAGATTACATAGCCCTCCCTTGAGAGGGGATAGCCCGAAGCGTCTGGTCAGGGGCCACAGAGAGTTAGCACGGTGGACCTGTGGGCGTTGCTCAGATGATGTTTGGGAGGGATGGAGACTGGGTAACCGGTAAGAAAGGCAGGAGGAGAGGGAGCAGGAGGGAAGGTGCAGCACTAGAGACTCTGTCTGCTCCAAACGCTGTTGCTAACCCACCTCCAGGTACCATCAATGTGAATGCACATATGACTTTGTGGACATGTGGGTGTGGGGGCATGTGCTCAGTCACAGCAGCAGCCTTCTTCCATGTGTGCAGTGGAAGGTGGAAGGGCAGGCTCACTGGGGGACGGGGGCAGCTCATGAACGAGCAGGAAAGCGCTTTGGCCAGGGAAGTGTTAAAGTCCCTGCTCAGCATCCTTGCTCAGCTAGCTGGGTGCTTGCTGTGCCTCTGAAATCCCCCTCCTGGACGGTTGACTCTGCCACTCTGCTTTGCTTCACATCCTTTCAGTCTGTGCCTCTGCTTTGCTTTACATCCTTTCACCTTCTCCTGAGGCAGAGTTAGCTACCTGAGTGCACTCTGTGACGTCATGCTTTCCAGAATACTTTGAGGACCTTGTTCTTGCCCAGCTTAACCTTCACACATACCCTAATTCCCGCTGCATTTCAGCCTGGCCATGCCCTGTTCTCACAAGCTGTGGAGCACCTCTGAGCACAGCCTGTGTTAATGCAGCTCAGCAGCAGGGCTGCTGGCCACCCAGACGGGGTGTCCCTATTCACAAAGTGGTCCACGATTGCAAGGACTGCTATGTCTCTGGAGGAAAAGTTCACTGAACTGCGCTAATTTAGTAGCATAGGCATCCTTCCATGTCTGGTAGCTTTTTTAAAAACTTATTTATCTTCTCTTAGACTTTTCTTTTCTTTTGTATTTTAGGGAAGGGTCTACAGAATGTTCAGGGCCTCACTACTACATCAGACTTGTAGTGATAGGCCTGGTTATAGCCTTCCAAGAGCTGGGATTACTGGTGTGTACCACCATGACCACTCTCAATTGCCATCTCAGTGCACCCTGAGAGCAAGCCAGCACAGCAGGACTGGGGATTAAACCCTCAGCCCTCATGCCTGCTTGCAGGTGCTTTAATCCATTGAGGTATTTGGCTGGCATTCATCTTTGTAAAAATCTTATTTATTTGGTACAGGTTTCCCCACACAGCTCAGACTTGTAGTGATCCTCTTGTCTCAGCCTACCCAGCACTGGGATTATAGTTATGTGCCACCACGCCTGGTTTCAATGGCCGGCACAGTCTGCCCTGGGCTCCAGGGCCGGTATGGCATGCGGTACACTGGGGATCAATCCTGGGTCCTTGCACTTGCCAGGCAGGCCCTTAGACCTCCAAGCCATCTCCCCAGCCCCTTCTATATCCAGTATCAACAGGCAATTAGTAAATGCTCAATTCCCTCCTGTAAAATGATGTTGTATTTGCATATAGCCAAATCCTATCTTCCTGTATACCTTAAATCATCTTTGGATTACTTACATTTAGCATGATGTAAACACTATGTAGTTATGTAATATTCTATAGTGCATAATAAGAAACAGATGTCTGTACATATTCAGATCTGACACAATATTTTTTCAAATATTTTTGAATCCACAGCTAGATGTAGCAGGTGGATACAGAGGACTGACTGTAATCACACATGGTAATAAACCTGTGGTGTCATTTTTTTATTGACACACTCCTAACTTTTATCACAGTGCCTGGCACATAGAAGATATCGAATAAATATTTATTAAGTGCCTAGGTGCACCATTGAATGAATGCTTTTTTGTGTGACAAATATGTTTTATAATCCCACATCACGAGACAAGACATTAAAGAAATACCCAAAGCTTTGCATGTTTTCGGTAGTACTTTGTCTGACCACCAAATATGTATGCTTAGAACTTGTCCTGTTCAGTATGGAAGCCACTTGTAACATGTGGCTAGTTAAATTGAAATGAGCTTCCATTCAATGAGGTTTCAAGTTCAGTTCCTCAGTCACACCAGCCATACTTCAAATGTTTAGTACCCACACGTGTTCAGTAGCTTCTGCTCAACCTGGTGTAGATTTTCTTCATTGTAGAAATGTCCCCTGGGTGGTACCAGGCTAAAGAGTTCAACTTCTTTCTGACTAAAAAATAAGAGGTTTATGTAAACATTTTCCTTCCTTAGTTCTGATTTTAGAGTAAGACTGATACTGAAGATTGTATTATGCATCTATTGGTATTTTCTGGAATCCTAAACAAGATTCAGAAGCTTTCCAGGTGGACATCATTAGACTTGTGAGCTTTCTTGGTTCAGGCTTAGAAGGTGAAGGGGGGTCATAAGGTGGTCTTTCTGCTCCCACTGTTCCCCAGGGGATGGGCTTGGGGCAGTCCCTCCACTGACTTTGGCCTCTTATGGAATAACCAACCCCCTGATGAATAAGAGGGATTTCACTCATGCAGAAAACCAAGCAAAAGTAGAAAGGCAAGCGCTGGACAGTTTTTGACTATGGATCCTAAAGCAAATGGAACTGAGCAGGCAAAATAAGAGCTAATAGTATTTTGGTGAGGTTTGGGGCATCTCCTCAGGGCGTCTCTACCTGGTAGGTTAGTTTGTCATTCCCCATAAATTTTGGGACTGTCAAGGTTGCTTTATTGCCACCCTGACACATGTCCTTGAGACAGACAGGCACAGCTCCTGCTGGGCAAGGCCAAGTACCTCTTGGCTCTTCCAAGACTAGAACACTATGTGTTCTCATGGAGTGGCTAAGCCAATCCCAAGGGCTTAGGAGCTGTCAGAGAGTTTCAGTGGGGTTCTCTTCTCATAACTTTATTGAAACTGACAAAGAAAATATCTCCATGTAATCCCACTGAGATGTTTTCATTGGAGGACAACAGCAGGACTTGTTCACAAAATATCTGCTTTTCCTATAGATGGATACCGAGAGACAAGCAGCCCCCGTGCCAGACTGCCTGGGTTTGGCACACAAGTGAAACAAGGATGAAGGCCAACTCAGTGGGTGACAGCTTTGAGGGTGGCTGCCAGCTGAGAGACCAGCTGTTTACTGGAGATGGAGTCTGAGCTTCATATTGAGAAGCTGCTTGGCTCTTCATGGATAGAGGAGGCTGTCCTCAATTCCCCTCACCTCCTCCCTGGAAAGGAGAGAAAAGATGGCAACCTAGTAGTCCACCGAGCAAACAGATGTGGAGATACACAAGTTTGCCCGTAAAAAGAGTGGTCACGCAATGTGGCATCTCAACTGAAATACTTCTGAGTGTCAAAGGAGGGACTAATAAGCATTTTCTGGAACAGGCATAAAGTAGAATCTTCTAGGCTAATGAGGTTAATAGGGCCAGTTCACTAACAAACTTTAGGGTTAATTCTGGACGTTATCTTGCTGATCATTCAGTTTGGTCTTCTTATGTTACAGGTTCAGAGACAATCCCAGAGAATTCATGTCCTTTTCCTGTGCTAGAGCACGTAGTTTGAAGTACATTATGCTTAAGAAATGCTTACTATATAAGATGAGTTAGAACACTATTAATTTCCCCATTGTACCTCTGAGGAAATGGGGCACAGAGAAATCAAAGAACTTGCCTGAGATCCCAGAAGAGGCAAGCAGAGGACTCGGCATTATGACACTGAGAGCCTGGCTCCACGGGCAGCATCTCTATCTCTGGTGACAGTGGAATAAGTACTGTGCCTCTCAGGCAGGTGTAGTGCAGGCTCCTATACAGGCATCAATTCACTCAGCCCTCACTCAACTTTTGAAGGAAAGTCTGGCACTGTGCTCATTTTATAGATGAGGAGAACAAGCTGCCCTAAGGGAAAATTCATCTTTGAATCCCCTATGATCTAGTTAGAGAAACAGAACATTAATTTATGCAAAACTAGAAGGTCAAAAAGAGCCAGAAATGAAAGTAACGTGACACAGCATCTAGGATAAAGTTCAGAGTCAGCAGTGGAGGTGGCCTGTATGGCAGACGTCAGTGTTCCAGTACTGCGGTGACCGGAAGTGGTCAGGGAGACTTCCTACAGGAAGTGGCAGAACAGCAAGTGATCAGTGGTTGAGTGAATGAATGAATTACATTGGCCAGAGAGTATGGGGAAGGTGATTCTGTGAGAGGACAGAAAGCTGATTTTTACAGACACCCAAAACGAAGCCAAGAAATGTACATTAAGGAAGTGTCTAAAGGTTAGGAATTCTGGGAAGAAAGGAGTTGGATGGGCGGGTCAGATGTGACAAGAAAAGATTCTGTTTAGAATATGACATTAGAATGTAGGAAAAGAATGGGAATACTGGGTAGAAATAAGCGAGGAAGACAGGTGAGAAAGAGGATGCTAAACGGAAGGAAGACCGCAAGGAACAGAGCACAGGAGTGAGGCAGAGATGGGGCCTAGGGTCACTGATCCAGCCCACAACACAGGCCTCCTCAGGCCACCATCCTTCCACCCTTCCACTATTTCCACCTGAAAGGTTTTTGTTACCTGTCGCTGCAGCAATACTGCAACTATATTCCCTGGGGCCACAGGGGCAGCAAACACCTGGAAGGGAAGGGCTCAGCCAGATGTGCATGTGGGAAACACTGCCCCCTGAGGCCTGCAGGGGGAGCTGCCTCCCGCCTCAATGGGCACGAGGTCACCAAGATTGCCTCCTCACCAAGAATCCCGGAAAGAAAGCAGCCTTTCGTGAGACACTGGTCACTGGGTGTGATTAGTTGAAAGAAAAAAAGACAAATGAAAAGCAGAGAAACAGGTCCAGGAGCTCCCCTCTTTTCCCACTCCCTGAGAAGAATTGAAATAAATGCAGTTCCTGGGACCATGCCTGGTCTACCAAGTCGGAGTAGCAGCTCACCAGATATCCAGCCACCAGAGCAGCCCACATATTCCCACTCCCCACGTGAGCACCCAAGGCAAGACACCTGCTTGGAAGGCTGGTTTTGCTTTCTCCTGCAAGGTTGCCCTTGGGCATCGCTGGAAGGATAGGAACAGAGATTCCCCATCCCCAGCCTTCCCGAGCTTCCTGTGATTCTGAGGGCTCCACTTGTGGCAGCAGCTGTCACCTGAGGAAACTGCCCAATAAGATCACAGCTTCCAGGAACAAGACCTCAGTGGCTGTTAGAGGGAGCTGCTAGTGGCTTCTTTGTGTTTAAGTTTAAATGAGAAACTGGTCACTGGGTGTGATTAGTGGAAAGAAAAAAGACAAGCTTGGGGTGAGGGTGCCTGGGCCAAGACTGCATCAGAATTTTTTTTTTTTTTACTTCATCAGAATTGATTAAAGCAGAACTGGGAAGCCCACGTGGAGCAAGTGTTGGCCAGGTGGGGAGCATCTGCACTTCTCCTCAGGCTCTGAGGTCTTCACCTGCTAAAATCATTGATTGCGTGCTTGCAAAATGCCAGAAAGCGTGCAAGCAACTGTGGTGATGGAAATAATGAATAAGAAGCTGCAGCATCTCTCATCAGAGAGCCAAGGAAAAGATAATGAAGTCTCCATGACCCTGGGAATCAAAGAGACACCCAGGGGCACAGGTCACCTACCCTTCCTCCTCTCCCCAGGGATTAGGACAGAACTGTCCTCTTCACTCCTGGTAGACCAGTGTCTATTTGTCCTCAGGGAGGAGGAACTCCTTTCTGATCTGAAGGGCCTCACCCCCACCCTTCCCTTGTCACACGTGGTCCTCTCTTAGCCCTGGGGGCCCAGCTGCCAGGAGAGACTGGGCCCTTTCTCCTGGTGCAAGCTCTTTATCACCCCTGCAGTGCATGAAGTCCAGACTAGAGGAACTGTGCAGCCACTTCCCAGAGCAGACACTTTTCCCAAGCTCTCAGCCCTCTGTGGTCACATCAAGAAGCATGGAACTCTCAGAATAAGGGAGTTTGAAATGTTCAGGAATCAAGAGGTTAAATAACATGTCCAAGTTTGCACAGCCAATAAAGCTTTACATTGACCTAGCTGAGAGCTGGTGGCTTTTGTTGAAATAGATTCTTTTTTAAAATTCAGATATTTGGTACAGGGTCTCACATGTACCTTGGACTCTTAGTGATCCCCCTGTTTTTCAGCCTCCCCATCACTGGGATTATAAGCATGTGCTACCAGGTCTGGACCCAGTTACTGCCTCAGCGTGCCTGGGGGCAGGGCTGGTATAACATGCAGTACCAGGGATTGAACCCCATTCCTTGTGCTTGCCTAAGCAGGCGCTTAGTCCACTGAGCTATTTCACTAGCCCTTGGGATAGATTTTAGTAGTAGCAACTTCTGGAGTACAGAGAGCAATGGGACAGCTTGCTTCCTTTATCCTTTGCTTTTGAACCGTGCCTGTAACAAGCATACCTGGAAACCCCTGCAAGGACAAGCTGCTCCCAGCCCATCTTTCCTCAACCTCAGCATGATTGCTGGTGTGGGAAGATCCTTCTCCAGATCAGGTGCACGTTCAAATCTGTAACAACCCAGATGGTACCTACCCCAGAGCAACCCCCTTTCTCTTAGAGCAGGATCCTTGAGATCCACTGTGCCAATCATCGACCCTCAGTTGTCCAGGATGGAGACTCAGAATAGCAGTTTAGCTCCCTGTCTGACTGTCATGGTTCATTTCCTGATACTACATCTGAATCCCACAGAATGGACAATCTGTGAAGGATAGAGGTTTCATTAGCCCACCCTTCTGGAGGCTGGAGCATCCAGAACAAGGTGCCAGTCCTGCTCTGATGTGTGTGGACAATCTTGGTGGAGATTCTGAGGTGATGCAAGGCGTCATGTGGGAGGCAGAAGAACGGTGCAGATCTGAGAGTACCTGCTTTTATTCACAAGGAATGCAGTTTATTAAGAACTTAATGGACAGAGGAAGCCTGTCTCTACCAGCAGCAACACAGGATTCCTAGATTAGAGACAAGAGGAAGGGGCTTAGATGCTGTGCTAGACAAAGGTGTGCATGTGGGCTTTGTCAAGAACTATTAACACGTCAGAGGTCAGATAGAAGCAGTCCGGGTACAAGATCAGTGCCCTTCCTTTCTTAGAGAGCTGATAATATCGCCAGGGGATTCCTGCCCTCCCACTCCCACCCCATGCTCACTGCCTCCCGAAGGCCACACCTCCAGTGCCATTAATATGTCATGCAGAGGAGAGAGTTACAACATGGGTTTTGGAGGAGAAAAATACCCGGGCCACAGCACACAGCGTTCATGGTAAAATCAGGCAGAACAGTGTCAGAGCAAGAACACTCAGGGATACCTGGTAGACTTTTCAGACTGGAGCCCTGCCTGGTTGATTCTACGTATCATATCTGGTTTTTGTCATGACAACTGGAAGTTCTCTCTTTATTGTAACCCTGGTGTACCAGGGAAGCCTTTGCCTTACCTTTTCAGCTTATCAGGACAGGCAAGACAATGCAGATGAGAACGTGGAAATTTCTGCACCTCAGTAAGCTCTGTGACCCACTCACACCCTGCCCTGTACTTTTTGGCAGCCTAGCGTTCCCTGCAGGTCACTACCCACTTTATTATCTAAGACAGTTTGGCCTTCAGATGGTCAAACAGAGCATTGCCAACCCTTCCCCTATTTCCCTTGTCATCGAGAAAAAGTAGGTTGCTGAGTGTCAGACCCATTGTAAAGAAACAGAAAGTAAAACATACATAGAGTTTCCCTTCTTGGGACTCAGATAAAGCATCTATCCCCCTTCCTGTGAGTTTCCACATTCAGCACTTTTTTCTTTTCAGCAGTAAAATCATTCTCTGTAGGAGGAGAATTTAACTTTGATCTTTAGAGATGCCCTTTAAATGTGGTTACAGTAAAAAATGACTGTGAAAACTCAAAGTCAATGGGCAAAGGTACACACCCACCCACAGAGACCTGGGGAAGTATCTACTGGGATGCTTCTATGGCACGCAGAGGGCCACAGCTCTGGATTCTGTCATGTGCCGGCCCTGCAAGCTCAGAGACCCTGGGCTCTGAACTCTCTTGGGCTCATTCCCTTAATTTATTAGAGCCCATTAAATAAAGTACTTTCATCTGCAAATGATTCTTATTTCATCATCTGGGAACTGAGCTGGCTGCCTTTTTCTGGGTCAGCCTCTACAGAAACCTCCACCCCAGGACATGGCAATGATGGGGACAGTGGGGGTATCTTAGTCTGTTTCATGCCTCATGTGGCAAGACCAAATCTTCCCCTGAATCTTAGAACAGAGTGCCACTAACTGAGTTATTATAATGAGCAGGTATTTCTTTGGCTTATGGTTCTAAAGACTGGAAAGCCCAAAACCAAGGAGCCACATCTGGTGAAGGCTTCATGCTTCAGCATCTCGAGAGAGATGGTGGAAAAGGAAGAGTGTGCATGTGTGTGTGTGGGGGGGGACAAAAGGCTGGGAGAGATACACTTTGCATATGTCCAAGCTTACCCCAGCAATTAAGACATCAACCCATTCCTCTTAAATGGCCCCTTACAAATCCTGCCTCTCAGCATGGTCACAGTGGAGATTACATCTCCAGAACATGAGTTTGGGGGCCACATTCAACCACAGCGAGGAGGGAAGGACATTAGCAAGGAGGACTGATGTTCAGTGAGATGAGTTTATAGGGAGCTCTGGGACTAGGAGGCAAATGTAGCCTTGCTACCTGTGCAGTGTAGGCTTAGAGAGGGCAGGCTGGAAGTGGTTTGGGGCAGTGCAAGCTCGGTGTGGGCACACACTCACTGGCAGCCTGAGGGATGCGCAGGTCCTCTGCCTGGGCCGGGCTGGGCATCCTCCCACTGCAGTAGCTCCTTTCCAAGGCTAGAGCTCAGGAGAGAATGAGAAGGAGGTGGCAGCAGTGCTGCCTGCTATTATCTAGCCTTGGAAGTCAGGCAGGGCCACTTCCGCAACATTCCACTTGTTGGAGGGATCACAAAAATCCCATCTAGGTCAAGAGGAAGGAAAATAACTCTTCCCCTTGACAGAGAGGGGCACACATTGGCAATATTGCCCTTGAGAAAAGCACAACTATCTCCATCAAAAAAATTTTCACTTATGCTTGGGGACTAATGTTTTCTATTTCTTATCCAGCTGTCCATAAAATTTGTCTCCTTTTCTTTTTGTCCCTGTGCCCTTTAGAATATGCAAATGATGGGGAAGAAATGCATACATGCTGGTAAGGAAGAAGGCAGCCAAAGCAAAGGCTCTACCTAGTTGGTGGCAGCACTCTGTCCTAGAAGTTCAGATGTGCCCGAGAGGTGGCCCCGCTGCAAGCAGGGCACTCTGTGCTCTGAAAAGTTCTGTCTGAACATTATATGCTCTGAGTTAGCAAGAGAATGGACTTCATGTCATTATGCAAGGAATGCAATAAAAAGCCAAAGCTTGTGTGCTCCCCGTGGGCAACAGACACACAGAGATCAGCTTTCCAGAACCCGGTCTTGAAGCTGCTAGGTGGACCCACAGAGCAGAGCAGCAGCAGGGAACTTGGTCTGGGTGCTTTTGCCACTCCTTTCACCCCTAGCAGAGCTGATTGGCCACAGAAAACCGTCCTGCAGAAATTCAAGACAGGACACTGGAGATAAAAGGGGGAAAACTCCCTGCAAAATTAGTGCTTCTTGGGACCCATGTCTTGACTCATTCCCTGTATTTGGAAGTAGAAACTTAGCTGGAGTATAAGGATGAGCAGAGGGTGAGGACCTCCCTTCTGCAGCGCTTCCTGAGACTGTTCTTCCTGCAGACGTACTCCCTGGAACTCTGAGTCCTGTTTGTGTTTGCTCACAGGACAATATTGGAGATCTCTGTACTCGTCGTGAGCAAGGAGATCCTCAGTGCATCTTCAGGGCCTTTCTGTGATATTCTAGAGGCTTCTCTAGCTCTGCTTTAGCTAAGCTGTTTGGAGGTGTACCTGTGCGTCATTATTAACACTGGCCAGGCTAGCTCAACTGTCCAGCACGGGGAGACTAGTATAAGTACCGCGCGCTAACCGATTGCGCCACTGGAGCTCCTAGCACAGGGAGACTAGAATTTGGCTTATGCCAGGGAAAACAAGAATTAGAAGATTAATCTGTGTAATAAAAAATAAAGAAAATTTATATAACATACACACACACACACACACACACGTGTGTGTGTGTGTGTGTGTGTGTGTGTGTAACAAATTCCAAAATAAGTAGAATTTTTATTTAGTGAATTTACAGACAGATACAGGACATTATTCTGACATTCAATAAGCACATCCTGCTTGAACAGCCCCATAAGTCTGTGCTAGCCGGCTCCATTCTCACTGCTTGGCAGTGGATGCTTTTCCTTCCTCTCCATGCCCAGAGCCCCTGTGTGCCACCTGGAGACCTAAACTCACAAGCCAGAGAGGTGGAGGGGCTGAGCCTGCAGTGGAACAGTGTTTTCTGGCTTAAGATGAAGAATGAAAATGCAGAAGAGTGAAATAGGCTCTGTTCAGAAGGTCAGTGGATTTGCATTTCAGAACCCAACTATCATCACAAAACCTCCTAATACTGAGCCTTTGACAAGAGATCTTTGTTTGATATGGAATCCAAGTCTATTTCTAACAACTCCCAGACAGGCAAGACATAGCAAGTACTCAATAAACGTCTGGGACAAGAATTAGTGGAATTGGACTCCCTTCTTCCTTCTGCCTCAGCCAGCGCCAAGGCAAAGAATTTTCCAGCTGCTCCTGGTCAGAAAGGGTGGGGCATGGGAAAGCCAGGGCACAGGGACAGAGAGAAGAGTGCAGCGGAGAGCGGGAGGGGACTTCCTCAGCCAGAGGCAGGTGCTGTCAGAGGAGTCAGATGTTTCCAAGAAGATGACAGCAAAAAGAAGAACCTAAAGACACCCTTTGCTCTGCTCAGGACAGCAGGGGCAGGGTGGGTTCCCGCTGGCTGCAACTCTTTCTGCTTGATCCTCTTCTGTAGGTTTCCTTATAGAGGGAATGCAAATAAGAATTACAGTTAATATTCAGACAATCCTCTTCCATGGGTAAAGAGTTACAGAAGGTTAGATTTACCTTTCTGCAACCCAAACACCTTCAAGCACTTAAAGGGTGTCTGATATGCAGAGTGGGCCCCTGTACTCAGGGGCAGAGCTACCCTGGTGACAAGAGCACCACTGCTGCCCTGTACCCACCCTAATTCTTACATGCAATTGAAAGCAGTTTTGAGCCTGCAAAGTTGAACGAGAGCTGGCAGGTAGCAGCAGAGTGGTTCTCCTATTCACTGACTCATCCTCTCCTAGATGTGCTCGTCCGGAGGCACTTACTGGGCCTCTTGTAGTACTGCAGGACTAGGCATTCGGGGAGGAGGTCTGAACAGGACGTTGGCCTGTAGCCTGAGCACTCTGTTGTAAAGATCATGTCGCTGAGGCCTCCAAGCTGGAGGACAAGGACAGCAGTGACCTGTGGTGGTAATTGGGTGGTGTGAAATGACTGGTGGTGCAGCTTGAGGAGGCTGTTGCAGGACTCTCGGGGAGGAAGTCATCTACACCTGCGAGGGTCAAGGAGGACTTCATGCAGGGACATTTACGTAGTCCTGAAAGACGCACCTGATGTTTATGGGGGTGGTATGGGGAGTAGTCAAACCGGAGCTAGTTTAAGAAAAAAGGAGGAGGGGTCAGGGAGATAGCTCAGTGGTCTAAGCACCTGCCCGGCAATTGCAAACACCAGGTTTGATCCCTGGTACCAAGTACTGTGCTGGCCCCAGAACCCTGGGCATGCTGCACCAGCCACTGAAACCAGGCATGGTGGCACATATCTGTAATCCCAGCGCTGGGAGGATCACTACAAGTCTGAGCTATGTAGTAAGACCCTGTCCCAAATAACTAAATAAAAAGATGTTTAAAAAATTAAAAAGAAAAAAGGAAGAGATCTAAGTAACACATGGGAGCTTTTCTGGAACCTTTCAACAGGTCCCCAAAGACTGGGGCAGGATCCTGGTGCTCTGGGAAGGAAGGCAGAGTGGACCATCAGCCTCTTCACCTCTCTCACGTCTGTCTCTCCTCTCTGCGTGATGGCTGTGCTCCTCCGTGTGCACCAGCCTTCTGGGCTTCATGGACCTCTCAGAGGAGTGAGGCCTGTGCACATCCCCCAAGCTGGCCCATGTATGAGTCAAGCACACAGTGGGAACTGGCTCGTGTGTGTATGAGCCAAATCTGTATTCTTGGCAGAAAAAGGTCTGATTGGTCCTCTTGAACCAGGTATCCACTTGAATTAGGGTGCTCCTGAGAAATGAAACCAACAGCAGAGAGAGACTGGTGGATCGATGGATGACAGGATGTGGGATATAGGGTAGACCTGGCTCACAGAGCCAACGAGGCTGAGGAGAGTCTGGAGTCCAAAGCCCAAAAAACCTGGGCCTGTGGTTTCCAAGGGGAGGTAGGGGAGGGGTGCATCCCACTCCACAAGGTTAATTGTCTGCCCTTCAGCAAATGATCTTTCCAGAAGGAGGTAGAGCTCTGGCTTTACCTGAACTCCTGGGTAGCCTTCTCTAGCTCAGTGGCTCTTGGGCCACTTCCTGGCATCGACTGTTTTTTTTTTTTCAATTTTAAGTATTTACTGTGTTCCAAGAAATTTAAGAGATTGGTTTTGGCACTTTACTTAGAATATCTCGTTTTTATCCTTATTCAAAATTTACCAGGGTAGGGTTGTTATTACCCTCATCTCATAGACAAGGAGAGAAAGTTCCTGCCATGGAAATAATGCTGAACACCGACAGAGCCATTGGTGGAGTATGAGTCAGCAGTCAAGTTTTTCTCACTTCAAAAGTTTCTTAGATTATGCCAGATGCAAGAGTTACCCACAAAAAGCTTCTTGTCTAAGTGGAGGGATCAGGTCAGTGAGTGGTGGTGGCTACTGGCCCAGGCAGAAGACCTGGGCTTGAATAATAGTTGACGGTCATTTTTTGCACAAATGAGTAAATTATTTCACTTCTCTGAATATCTGTTTTCTTATCATAAAAAATAGTGCTAATAGTGTATCTCTCATAAAATCACTAGGAGGATTAAATTAGATTGCTCAAGTAGATATTGTTGGTCATTCAATAAGTGCTTTGCTAGTTGCCTACTGTGTTTGTTTCTTGCAGCAGTAACATAGGGTGTATTATAAGTGGTAAGTGATGGGCTCAAAGCCCCTGATCCAAACTAGATGAGGAGGGGAGTACTCCCCAGGACACATACAGCATCAGTCTCCTGGCCCAACATGGTATTGTGAGAAGGAACCCTTTCTATGGGCAGAGGTGAACCACCTGTGTTAGCTCAGCTCACAGTTCTCCCTGGGATTCTACTGTGGTGAGACACTTGCCTGCTTGAAGCAGGGGACATATAGCTCATTGCCTGGGGTCCCACAGCATCCTGACCTACAGACCTAGCCTTGCCAGCAATGGGAAGGTGTGAGCAGGGAGCAAATTACTGAGCTATTGCGGGGATTCCTTTCAGGGTGGCCCACCACTAGGGCAGAAGAAACCCCCAAGCAGAAGGCCCTAGTGCTGGGAAGCCCATGCCTCCTCCCATCCTGCTTGTTTTGGAGTCTGTTTTTCTGTGGCACAGTTTAAAATAACATGGAAGGAATAGGCCTCTCAAGAATAACTTGTGTTCTCTGAATGATCATCAGTGTGTCTATCTGTACAAGAGGCAAAGTGTTATAAATGAAAGGAATGTACCTTTGCTGAGGATGAATGGCCGGTGAATTTGGATGCTAGTGCTCTTGCTACCCAGTCTGTCTCGCCAAAACTGAAGTTAACTGCTTATCAGCAACATTGGAATGTTCTTGCACACCAGCAATGTGTTCATTCCTATAAAGAGATTTAAATACAAGTAAGAGTTTTAATTTTAAACTGTTAAAAGTTTTAAGAGTATAAGTAAAGAGCTTTATAATATACATATAAAGTAGCAAATTCTACACATGGTAGCAAGCTGCAGCTCTGGAATGGAAATGTCTACAGGCTCAGCAGCTCCTCGCCTGGTGCCAGAGGCCGCCTGGTGCTTACAGCCAAGTCACTTCTTGTGACAGTGTGGGCTGAGGGCTTTGTCTCACAGTTGAAGGTAAGGTGTACTGTTTCCTTATAGCAGGAAGAAAGTTCTCCCAGTTGCAGTTTTTCCCTTCGGCTCTGAATCATCTTACCTGGGGCCTCCTTTCCCTAATCTTTCATTTCCACTTTGACACCCTCAGCGATTTCCCCTACCTAGATGAAAAGTTCTGATTCAGTCCAGGGAACCAGCCTGGGAAGCATGTTGTCCATCTTCTTTCTTTTTCCAGTCTCTATCACCTACCAGTTCTTTTCTATCCATTGTTATAGGGGAAAGCCCTCTGGCCATTTATGATTGCAAACTCTGTGTGTGTGTGTGTGTGTGTGTGTGTGTGTGTGTGTGTGTGTGTGTGTTCAAGAACAAGTGTGTACCAAAGCAGTGTTCTCAACCAGATGTTCTCAACAGTTGTATATATGAACTACTATGCAGTTCAGACTCAGTAATGATCCTCCTATCTCAGTCTCCCCAGTACTAAGATCGCAAGCCTGCACCACCATGCTATTTGCGGTCCAGCACTGAGGTCAGCATGGCATGTGGTGCCAGCAGTTGAACTCAGGACCTTGCATTTGCCAGGTGGATGCTTATGCTGCTAAGGCATCTCCTCAGCCTCAGACTTTTAAAAGCTCAAAGGAATCAAAGGGTATTTTTTATTTTCATTGTATGTATTAGGTACAGGGTCTCACTATGCAGCTTGGATTCATAGTGATCCTGCTGTTTCCAACCTCCACAGCACTGGGATTACAGGTGTGTGTCACCACACCTGGACTTGGTCGAGGGCTCAGTAAGCCCAGGGGCAGGGCCAGGATGGCATGCAGGACTGGGGATCAGACTCTGGCCCCTGCGCTTGCCAAAGGAAGTGCTTAGTCTGCTGAGCATCTTGCTGCCTCTTAAAGGGTATTTTAAAGGAAAATTCAATGGAGTTAGGAAGACTTTACATTCTTTAAACAATGGCGAGGACTGACTGTGCAAGAGGATGAAAAGAAAAAAAATAGGACACACTGGAAGATACAGCAATGAAATCCAAGATCCAGGACTATAAATAAGCAGAGCTTGTTGAGTGCAGCAGTGAGAACAGTGTGCCAGTTAATCTGGACTGTCAGCTTAGCTGAATGAAGAGAGGAGCTCACGTATGAGCTGGGAGCTGAATGGGCTGTGGCGGAAGTGGGTCACAGTGGTGTAACCTTGTGGACTGTCCCCCCCACTTCTTGCCCTGTAGCCAGCTTCTCAGTTACCATGAAGCAGGTAGCTATGCTCTACCACACCCTTCAACCGTGTGTTCACCTTGGAACCAATCAGCCGTGGACTGCACCCATGCACTGCACCCATGCACCCAAATAAACCATGCTCTTTAAGTTGTAGGTGTCAGGTATTTTGTTCTAGCAATGGGATGCTTAGAAGAAGACAGAAATTGTAGCAAGGGGAAGCCATGAAATGTTGGGACGTGCAGGTAGGAGAAGCTGTGGTCCTAGAAATCTAGTAGCTGAGAACAAATTGCTACAGCAGACAGTTGGTAAGCCCTCGGATTGAAGGATGTGCCACATGACAGCAGTACTCACAGCTTTCAAGGGTGCTGGCGCTGACCAGCATATGCAGGATATGCAGGAAGACTAGATGAGGGAAGAGCAGGTAAGTGGGCAGCTAAGGAAGAAGAGCAGTCAGGGCGCAGGGCCTGGTGGGGCATGCAGGTGGAAGTATGGGGCATTCTGAGGTGAACATGGACACGCTCTTCCTGCGATACTGTCACTTGATCAAAGGTTCTGTGGACTGCAGACTGAATCCTGAAGGAAATTTCTATCCCAAAATGAGTTGACTGGTTCTATACCTGTCCATGTCTTTGCTGTGTTCTGTGTATATTTTTTCTCTGTTCACCACTCATTTTCCTAATAAGTCTCCCCCAGAACCCTAGCCTCCTATTTTTTTCTGCTGCAGTCTTGCTTGCCATGAACCTTCGGTGTGTCCCTTTAGACCTGTCCTTCCTTTTCTTGCTTGTTGGCTCTTCCTCTGCTCATAGTGACAATAGAGTCCTTTCACCTTCTCCCAGGTATTTCTATGTCTAATTCTGCCTCTAGCTCTCTTTCCCTCTGCTTTTCTATTATATTCTCTCACAGCCTAGAGGAGTGAGAAAAATACATTATTTTACTGGAAATGCAAAGATTCCTATATGATAAGCCAAGAATGTAGACTCCCTGAGGCAAAAGAGAATACCTGGTTCCTTCAGTGTTCTCTAGTGTGTAGCAGGACTGTGGGGATTGTTCTTCACCTTTATTACCAAAGGGGCACTTATGGATTGTAGATAGTTAGTAATGTGGAAGCCAAGGAATTTCAAAGATTCAGGGTAGCTCTCTGAAAGGTTATAATATTGTGCTTCAGCTCAGAACCATAGCACTTTGTAAAGATCAAAACTTCTCTGGACAGGGTTGTTCCCTAACTGAAATAGACAGTGGATGTAATAAGCAAAAGCCAAGTGATCCTGAGAACCCCAGATTTCTGAGCATCACTTGAAGGAGACAAGGGGAACAGGAAGGGTCCCGGTAGGGCATAGGGCTGAAGGAAGGGGAAGCTACGTGCATACAGGGCACTCACTTTGGAGCAGGTACTGGGGGCAGGAATGTGAACTGCATCTGGAATGTGGACAAACCCCCGACTTGGGAGGTGCTCTTCATTTATTATTATGTTCCTAAGTGAGAGTGGCATGTGTGTCTTCTATCTCTGCTTTAGCAGACCATAGGCTGAGGGGCCCAAACAACAGAAATGTGTTTGTTCCCAGTTCTGGTGACTAAAGACCCAGATCAAGGTGCCAGCAGGATTGGCTTCCTCTAGGGCTTCTCAACCTGTCTTGCCAATGGTGGTCTCCCTGTCTCCCATGGGTGCTCTCCATGTACACACAGTCATGGGTCTCTCTGTGTGTCTAGATCTTCTTTTCTCATAATGACTGCAGTTGGACTTGGTGAGGGCTCACCCTCATGGCCCTATTTCAGCTTAGCCACCCCTTTGGAAACTTCAACCCCCACCATACAAACACAGCCTAAGGTACTGGGGATTAGGATTTCAACCACTGATTTTGTTACAGGTAGCCTATGGTAATCATTGTCTGAACCCTGGCAGTCATCCTTGATAACATTTATTATCATTTCATGTGAGCCAGGATTTTTATGAGCATTTTTTTCACATATTACTCCCTCTCTTCTTCACAGTCAGATAGTGCACAATTAAAGACTATGTACATTATAAATCAATAATGAAATACTACTGTTTCTCCTGAAAAGTGGTACATTTAGTTTGGTGTAATTGTATGATTGTAGTAGATGATTGTAGTATACCCCAGTCTGTGACTTTGGATCCCTGGGAAATAATACAACTTGGATTAGATCCCCACCCTGCTGTTCTGGCCTGGCCTCTGGGGCATGCTGAGACTCCAATTGAGACTAGGCATTGGTGATGTGTGCCTGTAATCCCAGGGCTTGGGAGTCTGAAAAAAAGGAGAATCACTGAGTTTGATCTGTGTAGTGAGACCCTGTAGACCCCATGGACACTGTATTAAAAAATGCATAAAAAATAGAACTTGGACTAATATGAGAATCAAGTCCTTGTGCTCTGGTTTTTAGAAGATCCCTGGCAAACACATGGCTTCCATTCTCAATCCATGTCCTCCCTGAGTCAGATGATGAGACCACATGAGGGGGAGACCTCCGCCTGGCAGGAAAGTCTTACTCTGACTACTGCTTGGCACCTCAACATGTACTATATCTCCTTAGACCCTCTTCAGCTAAATCATCAAAATTAATATCTTTAGCACTCACGGATCTGTAGAGTGCTACAGTAGGAGCCCCTCGGGAAGCTGCTGAGTAGTTCATATAAGCAGCTCATTGGTGCTGGACTTTCTCACTCAGCTTGGCTAGAAACTGTGAAAAGGCTATTCCTGTCCCTGTTTACAGATGAAGAAACTGAAACTGACCTAGTCACATCCCTGGGCAACACCCTTCCCTTGTGTGACCTTGTGTGTGATGGATGACCTCTCGTGGGTGGGTCCCATTGGCCTTAACTCATAGTTTGACTATTCCTTGCAACTAATGATAGACATTAGCACTTATGCCTGAGAGAGTACGGCACTCATACCCCCTTCCAGCACTACTATGGAAACTTCTCCTGGGGTTCTCAGCCTACAGACTCCACAAGTGAACTCACTTTTGTGGAGCTTCCATTCCTACTCGCTGCCCTAAACCCACCTTCTCTACAAAGAGCTCACCAAGTTTACACAAAGGTAGAGAGAGAACTGCCCTTGGGGTGTGAAGCAGTCAGCCATGGCATGGCAACTTCTAGGTAAGCTGTCCTCAGCAGCCGGGGCCACCATGCCAGCTCAAAGTGAGAGTGCCACACACTCTTGATTGGAGAGTGACACTAACTTTCTGCCTCTTCTCTGGCTTTATAGGAGGCTCTGTCGGTGGTGAGCGACGACCAGTCCCTCTTTGACTCCACCTACGGAGCGGCGGCCCATCTCCCCAAGGCCGACATGACCGCTTCGGGGAGTCCTGACTATGGGCAGCCCCACAAGATCAATCCCCTCCCACCACAGCAAGAATGGATCAATCAGCCAGTGAGGGTCAACGTCAAGAGGGAGTACGACCACATGAATGGGTCCAGGTAAGCTTCCCAGACTGTGCGGGGCTGGGTGAAACCCAAAGCACAGTTCCAACTCATGTTACCAACTCACAAAGATCCTTTCTAAGTGGTTGCTGGCAAAAAAAAAGAAAGAAAGAAAGAAAAGCTCCAGTGCTGGACCAGGGCATTTGTATTGGTCCCTAGAGAGGTGGGATAGCAAGACCAGGAAGCATATTTTAACTCTAAACACTATCTCCAAGGGCCAGGTTCAATTTAGGGCTGAGACCTTACACACTCATCAAGTACCTGTTTGGGGTCTGGCCAAACCCAGGCCCAGCCCCACGTAAGGGTCATTCAGCATTAAGATCATCTTCCCCAGTGGATGCTGAGCTTGTCTGAGCTCTCATTAGAGCCAAGATGAGCAAACTATGTATCTAGCAATGGCAGAGAAAGGCAGATGTATGAAGAAACTAACTTCCAGGGAGGAGGCACTATGCCCTGAAACTGTGCATGAAAAACACTAGGAAAGAGATGCAGAGCAAACAAGATTTTGCTTAAGAAATGGTGAGAGGAGAATCCAGGGAGAGAAATATCACAGAACCAAGGAAAAGCCCTGCCTCAGGGACAGGTAGCCTGGGCTTCTGGTACTGCCTCTGCACTTTGCACAAATTATCCAATCTCTGAGTGCTAGTTTCCTCCTGCCAAAGCCAGGGCTGGATGAGTCACTTCTTCCCTGGCTTATTAATTCTGGCACTGCAGGGAAAAGACCCAGAGCAGTGTCTAGGACTCAGAAAGTGCTCAAGAGTAATAGTGCTCACCATGGACAAAACCTTGAGAAAGAAACCATTAGTTCATTGATTACCTGATTATCCCCGGTGGATTTTCAGGCAACCCAGTAGGCTTAAAGTACAAGGAGATAACAATAAAAAGCAAGATAGGCCATGAGTGGCAGGCTAAGAAAAGAGGTCATTTATTCCATAGACAGAGAGACTGAATTTAAGGACAGTGTCAGAGTTGTTGTTCAAGACCAGTGATCTGACAATTGTCCACAGGGGGTGGGGATGGAAAACTCAGAAAGATAAGTTAGCAATAAGATAAGAAATATCTTACTTATGAACTAGGGTGATGATGCTGATTAGGGAAATGACAAAAAGGATAGATAGAAGGAACATATCACAGAGGTAATTCACAGGACTTAAGAGAATAAATATTAAAGTAGGAGTCAAATGAGAAGACAAAACTAGAGAAGAACGAAACCCAGAGGCTTTGGTGAAGAGTGGCATTGTTAGCAGCCTAAAGAGTAGAGGTGAATGCTTTGGGGAGGGACATCAGCATTCCCTGAGGGCTTCGCTGTGAGCACCTAGTACAGCACCCAGATAAAAATATCCACCAGGCTCCAGAAGCCAAAGCTCAGGTGACATTTGGGGGCTGGAATTTAGGCTTAAAAAGCTTCTTCATGGACTTAGGTGTGCACCTGAATCGCCATGAAGGAAATGGGGCAGAGAGAAGGGAGGGAAGGAGGTGTGGCAGGGAGGGAGGAAGAAAGCCTTTCCACAGCAGCTGCCAGGACCTGCCTGGAGGGACTCCCACCCTGCCTCAGTCCCACTAAGCAAAACCAGGGACCAAGGCCCCAGTTACCTTCCTGGATTCTAGGGTTACAGGAAGGTTCTGAGCCAGGGGCCCCCAAATGGATTTCTTTCCCCAGGAAGAATAATGATGGTGTGCAAGTTCCTGACGGTGGCACAGCACATGTTTATGAAATGTTTATGAAACATTTTCCAAGTTCTTTTATCTCTCACGCTTCATCACTTTCCTCAGAGGTAGATAATGTAACTCCATTATTACTTTCCTTAGGAAAGTGCTCCATCTAAGGATTCAGAGGAAGCAATGTTGGCAGTAAACCCAGGTTTTCAGATTCCCTAGGTATCTTGCTGCCCTCCCTCTCTGCCTGTACTTTGTGGTTTTGCAGCATGATCTCATTTCTGCCAACACCTACCAATGAGCAGGCTTGTTCAACAATGGCTTCCAAATTGCCCCGGTGACAAGGAGCTCCTGATGCTGGCCTCAAGTCCGGGTTGCACTGGTCTGATACAGCCTGGATCCGACCTCTGCTCCCCACCGCAGCCACAGCCCAGTGCCCCCTCCTGTACCAGGCTGCGTTGGTAACAACAGCAGTTCTGGGGTCTGTAGTTCAGCAATGGTGAGCCTGTAGTGTGCATGCTGCAGTGGGCTATTTGTATCACTGGAAGATTTAAAAGGTTTGCCACTACCACATCTCTGTTCTCCAGCAAAACCACCAGAGTCATCCTCCCTCAGTGGCCTGGGACAAAGCCTACAATCTTACCATGCTGCCTAACACCTCCCCAGCCCACCTCTCCCCCACTCCAGCATCACAAGGTTCCCAGGCTACTTCTGTGGATTCCCGAGCACACAGTGTCCTCCTCCAGGTTCCTTCTCTTTTGGGACATTCTTACCCTGTCTAATAACATGACTGTACTTCATGAGTGTTGTGTCTTTCCTGCACATAACCTCCTCACAGACCTTCCCTCATCTAAAACAGCACCCCTCACCACTCTTTATCTTGCTAGAATTGCTTCCCTGAGTTCTTGTCACCTCTGTCATTAAGATGAGGGTAAGATTTTTGAACAGGCCCTGCAAGGTGGGTGTTCTGTGAGTAGGAATTAAATGAATAACCAAAAAAGTCTATAACTGAATGAAAGGTGAAGTTGTTCGTGTATTGTCTTATAGGCACAGATTGAGAATCCTATATTTTATCTGAAATGATTAGACCAGAGATGTCTCATATGTCAGATTTTTCGAATTTTATAATGTTACAATATACATAATTACACATCTTGGGAGTGAGGCTCAAGTCTAAACATAAAATTCATTTATATCCTATACCTCTTATACATGTAGGCTGAAAGTAATTCACTCTAATATTTTTAATGAATCTATGCTTTGATTGCAATCTGTCACATGAGATTAGGGGTGGAATTTTCCACTCATGGCATCAAGTTGGCACTCAGAAAGTTTTAGGCTTTGGAGCATTTTTAGTCTTCGATGTTCAGGAGAGGCAAACTCAACTTGTCATTCATGAACAGCTGGGACAGGGGCCCTGCTCCTCCGTGGACCCTGGGCTGGCCCTCAGCAAGCCCGCACCTGTGGGCCCCCCAACCCTTCCTTGCTTATAGAGAAGCTTTGGGCCCTTAGGATGCTAATCCTGGCCAGAGAGGGATGCTCCAGGAAAGTGGATTTTTCAGAACCTGCTTGTCAGCTAGAGCCTGCTCTGATCACCAGAAGCCAGCTGGGGAAGGCTGTGAGAATGTGTCCGTGAGCCAACTGAACATGCACCAGGCTCTGGCTGCAAAAAAGCAGCCTCTGGTTCCTGTCCACCTGTCTGGACTCTGGCCATCTGGAGGTGACAAAGTAGATTCTGAAGTTTCCTCACTTGCCCTGGGGAAAACGAAGATGGTCTGGTGGACTTGGGCCACACAGGTTAGGCAGTGGCCCACATGTAATAAATACTTTATCATCGCCGAATGTCACCTGGACTATGGGGAGAGGGAGCAATAACTTTTAGAAAGATGCCTTTGCTTAACGTGGAGCCATGTCGGGCCCTGTTACTTAATTATGCAAAGGGCAATGGCATGAAGAAATAGATGCCAAGCTACTTAGACCTCTCATCGTGAGCCCTGTGTCTCTTCTGTTTCCTGAGTACTATTAACGAGTGCACTTTGCTACTTATGTACGCTTAGATTGTTTCCAAAGGGCAAATTCACCATAATACAAAAGATAAGCAAGGATGTTTTAATGGTTTCTAACTTCGGAGGAAAGAAAAAAAAACAAAGCAGGGTACGTAACTTGGGGTCTTCTGGCCCCTGAGGCCTGTGCTGTCTAACTCAAGAGCCACCAGCACCAGGTCGCTACCAAGCACTGGAAATGTGGCTGCCCCGAGCTGACACTGTTCTCCCTATAAAATATACCTCAGATGTAGACTTAATATAAGGAAAAAAATTAAACATCTGTTGATCTTTGACTATGCCGAAATAGTCTCATTTTGTCTGTATTAAATTAAAACGTCAATATGTTGTGACGTATTATTAAAATTCATTTCATTTGTTCTGAATTTTAAAAATTCAGCTACTAGAAAGTTTAAAATGATCTGTGCCTCATGCTTGTGACTCACAATCTACTTAAATCAGACACAGCTTGGCCTGCAAGTTTTGCACTGCTTTGTGCTTGACAGGGCCCTTGCACCATAATCTTTGATAAACATGCATTTCTCGGTTACTTCTTGGTGCTCATTGGTGGCCTCATAGATATTTGTGTCTCTGGGAGGAAGGCGGCGTTCCAGGTGTTTGAAGCTTTCCTTGCTTTTGATCCCAGCAGCAAGCCATCTGGAGCAGGGCAAAGGGTCAAGTAAAGAGACCAAGGCCCGAGGAGCATGAGGCGAATCTGCCTGTGCTAGAGGAGGTTTGTGCTCTCCCTTCTCATCTTCCTGTTGTGGTTGACTCTGGGAGGCTGTGCTGCCTTCGAAACAACATGGCCCATAGGTTCTGTGTTGGATGCAGACTTCAGCAACTTGATCCAACTTGCGGTCTGCAAATAACTCTCAGCTGCATCCTGTGTCAACCACGAGGACTGGGGCAAGAATCCCATGAAAGCAAGAATTATCAGTTTATAGTGGAGAAACACAGGACTTGCCTGGTATTAAGGTCCTGAGCTCCAACTCAGCCCACCTTGCCAGCAGTGTGGCAGCAGCATGCGGGTATACTAGACTCGCATTCCACTCGGAAAGACCAGCCCCATACATCCTGGGATCTGTATCTCTCCCTAAAGGCCCCTGTTTAGCACCTTCTCCAAACCCCTTGTATTGGGGTGAGCACTAGGAAACATGCCCCACATCTGGGGGGGAGGCTTACTTAGAGTTCTGGAACAGCTCTTAGGATCTAGGATGCACAGACATGGAAACAACAAGCAGCTTAGGTGGTGGAGTGCCTTGGAATGGACTTTCTCCCCTTAAAATTTGCTTTCAATTTACTATATCCACTCTACAAACACAGACTAAGTCACATCTATACATGGGTTCTACGGACCCCTGAGGTAATATAGACCACATAATGGTATAAGGTGCTTGCTGTGTGGAAGACTCGCTGTCAGGCCCTAATGCTTGGGCAGCACTGAGACCTGCTGGCAGCTATGAGAGTAGTGTGCATCCCTTGATGCTTTGCCTGGGCTGCAGATGTGTGGGTCTGATGATGTCCCTTGAGTTCAGTTGCTCTGAGTTGAGTTGTGGGGGAGTAGGGGTACAGAAGATGCTTGTATGGCCTAAATAGGTAACTTTAGGGAAAAATCTATTAGCCAAACTTCAAGACACGGTGCCTTCTTTTAAATTGGCTAAAAACACTTGGGAGGCTGAGGCAGGAGGATTGTTGTGAGTTCGAGACCAGTCTGAGCTACAAAGTGAGCTTAAGGCCAGCTTGAGCTGCATAGTGAGACCCTGTCTCAAAAAGACAATAAATAAATAAATAAATAAAAATCACTGGTCCATTCTATTTTCCACTCCAGTGGTGAGTGCAGGGCATGATGTCACTGAGCTATGTGCTTTTTTTTTTTTTTTTTGTCTTTTTGAGACAGGGTCTCACTATGCAGTTCAGTCTGGCCTTAAGCTCACTTTGTAGCTCAGGCTGGTCTCGAACTCACAACAATCCTCCTGCCTCAGCCTCCCGAGTGCTGGGATTACAGGCATGCACCACCATGCCCGGCTACTGAGCTATGTTCTCCAGCCCGTGTTGTATTTTATCTTGAGGCATTGCCTTGGTCCATAACACAGGCAATCCTGGGACTTGCAGTCTTGCCTCAGCCTCCCTGGTGGCTGGTTTTATAGGTCTGGTCACCTCATCAGGCTAAATGTTTTGAAAGCAATGTTGACTGAACACATATAAATAAAAGTAGAGGAGTGAGAGCTTCTATCCAAGGTGAAAGCAACAAGCAGTAAAAGACAAGCGCTACAGAACCCTCGCTGTATTTGCCGTGACCAGCAGTGCCATACTTTCCCTGAGATTAAGATATTCTGGGTTACATTCTAGAGCCACTACCTCCTGCCTGCTCTATTGTGGCAGCCCCGGACTCTCCTGTCACCTGTCCCAGTGCTATCAGCTGCTTGAGGGCCCCAACCCTTTGCGAGCTGCAAGTGTGTGTCTCAATACAAATTAGCTGCAGTGTAGGCAGGCTGAATGGCAAAGCCTCCCCCACCACATTCCGCGCTTCCCTTCCCTCTTGTTTTCATCGAGCCCTCTTCACAGGCGCCAGCTGCCTCATTAAAGCTCAGCTTCTATGCTGGGCTTCACCTGTACCCACCCCTAGGACAGCTGTGAGCCCATGGCCTTGCTGTCTGGCAGAGGCACGAAGAGTGGAGGAAAGTCTGGTGGGCCAGCAGAGAGGTACGCGTCCCTTCTTGTCACTGGTGGGCCAGTGCAATGCTCGAGGGTGGGGGTCCAGACTTCTCTCCAAACACACCCTTCTGTAAGTTCTAGCACAATGGTGAGGGATGACAGACAGGGCCTTATTCCAGAGAAATGACAGCCTGGCTAGGTGTGTGCTAGGCTGCAGCAGAGAAAGACCTTCCATAGCTGGCACAAGTGGGCAGCTTCCATCCCCTGGACAGACCCAGTGATTGCCCGTCCAGCAGAGAACCAGGAGACCCCCACTCCTCAGCCCCCACCGGCACCACTAGGGCCCCTCTCATTATGAGGACCTGCATTGGGCAGGCTTTTCCAAATGTCTTATCTTTTTAAATAAGTTTTCATCTGTTCTTAGCCTTACCCTCGCAGTGCCTTAACCAGCTATAGAAGGCCACATTGTTCAGGTGGTTCAGAGGATCTGGCTTCTCAATAAGGCAAGAGCAGTGTTGAACTCAGAAATGCCCCCCAGGTCCAGCTGATGTGAAACAATTTTTCAAAGCTCACCTCCCTGATATTTGTAAGGGGAAGACTCCATGGAGCTGGCAGCTCCTCTCCCACCATCCTCTCTCTGCCCATGTTGTCTGGCTCTGGGCGCCCTCCAGGGGCTGTGGGTGTCACTCAGATCCACCCTTTCCCACAGAACTTTTTCTAGCCAATCACAACTTTGCTGTCCTGGTTCCAGGCCAATTTAATCTTCCAGACTTCTCTGGCACTTGGATGATTTCACAGCTGGAAAAGGCCATCAGACAGACAGTGGTGGCATGCACATGAGCATGCGTGCACATGCATCTGGGTGCACACATGGATCTTCACAAATGTGCATATATGTGTGTAGGAGGTTGTGGGTGTGTGCCTATATGCTTGTGTGTATTGTATACATATAATTGATAGAATCCTGTGTACTGTATGTCCTATGTGATGGAGTGCTTATATGTGTGAGTGAATGTGTGTGTACCTGTTTTGTGGGGGTGTGTGCATATGTGTGTGCTTATACGTCCACAGGTATATGGTAAGCCATATATATATATATATATATATATATATATATATATATGCATCTGCATGTATTGTGGATTGTGCGTGTACATGTATGAAAATTTGCGTGTGTACATGTATACACATTTGCATTGTGTATCGTGTATAGTGGAGTGTGTGACGTGTTTGTGTTGCACGAGTGCATTTGTGGTGGGTTGGACCTTAATTAGAGCATGGGGATGTTTGCGTTAAATGTGTCTTGTATGGTGTGGTGTGTGTATGAATATGTGCTCGCATGCATGCTGGATTCTGTTGGAGCATGTGGATGTTCGTGTTACGGTGGAGAGTGTGTATGTGTCAGGTTGTGTGGTGCGGAAGGGATGTTTGTGCGCATGCGCGCAGATGCGTGCCTACCCGCGGTTAGCCGCAGGCAGGCAGAGCTGGCGTGCGTGGCCAGCCCGGCGCAGACAGGGGCTCAGGGTTTGACTAGAACTGCTTCATCTCAGGCCAAGTCCTTCAGCAGCAGAAGCCAAAGGGCCAAGCGCTGGTGAAAAGCCCTGATGTGCTACTGCCTCCCTCCACTGCCATGGGGACATTAAACCGTCAGCGATCTGGGACTCTGACGGCTGGTTCTTGGTTCTCTGCCTGGAAAAACAGTAGGCGCATAGTAAAACCTTAAATTCTAACATGTGTAAGTGATACATCTTATTTTCATTTTCAGGCCATGTTCCCCTCTGTAAGACATCAGGAAAAAATTACCGTCTGACTTCTAATATCTCAGTGGAGCATTTATCTCCCAGCTATGATAAGTGATCTTCAATATTTTTTTCCTTTCAGATTAAGAAACAAATTCATTTAATTTTCTTTATTGAATGTGCTCGGTTCTCCCCACCCTGCCTGAGTCCCGACAAGCAGCGGCTGTTCCCTCTCCTCCCCAGCTGGTGACTGTTCCCCTGCAGTGGGGATGGGTGGGTCCCTCGCTGGCTGGCGTGGCTCTGCTCCTGAGGGCCTTGCAGTGGTTTGTTTCTGCCCACGGCAGAGTGACAGAGGGCAGTGGCCAGGCCTCTGGAATGTCCGGAGAGGTTGGCGTGTGGAGCTGGAGGGTTGTAACCTGAACCTTATCTGACCTCCCTGGTCTCAAGGCCTGGTTTGGAGCTCTCCCGAGAACTGGCGGTCTCCCAGGCTGCAGAGTGGATGCTTCCTGCTCTGCATAACCGTGACTGCAGCCACTGGGAGGCCTTGCAAGGGTCTCCTTTGCTGCTGCTACCGAAAGTGAGCAGGAGCTGGGCCAGCCCTGCCTCAGACACCCTGCAAGGCCCAGGATGCTGCCCTCCAGAGCGAGATGCGGGGTGCTCTGCCTCCTCCCTCTGGAGCACCAGATGACCACAAATGTGTTTAGCCCAGCTTTCGAGTCAGCTGCGCAGTCACCAACCCTGCAAAATATCACTTGCTAATTGGGTTGTATCATTTGAGGCCAAGCAGGGTGATTTGCTGTCTCCTTTGTGTGATTCCATGTCCCATCTTCTGGGCACTCCGTGGTCAGGGCTGAAAATACTTCAAGGGCCACAGTCTATTTACCAGGCTGAAGTTCTTGGGTTGTGTTCCTCCTTTACTTCTTTGCTGGTGAGGGCTTGGGGCTTTGATTGGAAAGCTTACTTAACACTACATATCTGAGTCTTCAATCTGTTTTTTTGTTTTTTTTTTCCCAACGCTGAGGATTAAGCTATGCTAGGCAAATGCTTTACCTCTAAGCTACACCTACTCCTGCCCCCACCCTTACTAGCTGTGTAACTCTGATTTTCACCCCACCTATCAATTTCCCCGGCCATAAAAAGGAGATGATAACACTTGCTGTGCCTTTTGAGGAGGGTTCCTAGGAGGTCAAAACACAGAAGTGTATGAGAAATGCATGGATAGCCCACTGAGAGAACATTTTCTTCTTAGAGAAGGCATCATGTACGACACTGGAGGTTAAACAAAAGATAGTAACACCATGTCAAGAAATAGCACGCCTAGGGGGGGCACATGCCAAGCAACCATCACATGAGGTGAAAGTCCAGTCACCAGGCAGACCCCAAGTGTTGTGCTGCTGGGGAGCAAGTGGTCTAGTGGCATGGACTGGCAAAGGAGTCAATTGCCTGGCCACCGGCCTCCAAGTACAAGGTACAGTCTGATGTGGAGGGCTGCAAGGCCATCCGGAGAAGTGCACCGAGTAGCTGTCAAACACTTTGCAGTACCTTAATTATAGGATTCGGTTGGGATTGCAGAAAGCGCTGGTGGCAGTGTGGAAGATGGCTGCAGGGCTTCATCCTCATCATTGCCAGGTGGGGCTGGAAGTGGTGCCCTGGCCTGCCCTTCTGAGGCCTGCACCTGCAGTGACAACTGCCTTTGGGCTTTGTCTTCTCTTGCTCTAGAGAATCTCCAGTGGACTGCAGTGTGAGCAAATGCAGCAAGCTCGTGGGTACAGGCGAGTCCAATCCCATGAACTACAACAGCTACATGGACGAGAAGAATGGCCCCCCTCCTCCCAACATGACTACCAACGAACGCAGAGTTATCGTGCCTGCAGGTACACTGAGAACCAGGCTCTATGTGCATGTGTGCATGCATATGCATGCATGCATGCATGTGTGTGTGTGTGTGTGTGTGTGTGCGTGCACGTGTGTTTGCATGTGGAAGGGTAAGAAGTATCCATACCTTCCATGGTACCCAACTTCTGTGGAAATGCAAAACTGGGAAAACTGTTCATCTTACCTCATTTCCTAATGGCCATCCCAGAAGGGTTCCCGAATATCACCAAAACCTTACAGCACAGGCTCCAAATGGTCCGCTCAAAACAGAGCATGCTGAAGACTTTGTCAGTGGCCTGGTCCTCTGAGACAAGGCTAGCCTGAGGAACAGAGGCAAGGCAGCCACAACCCTAAAGGAATTCCATGGACCCCTAGACCTGGCTGTCCCTGGCTTCGAGGAGAAAGCCAGTGTCTGCCTTTCCCTTCAGGCATGTGCTTCCTGGCATCTGCTGGGTTCCACCTTTCCAAAATTACAGCCAGTGCTTTCAGTTTTAAAATAGAAATAACTATATTTAACAAATGGAATGCCTCCACATGTGTGCCTCCACGAATTATGTCATTATGTAAAAATAGCCTCTTTATCCTAGGTAATGGTGCTTTTGGTTACAGAAAATAAAACCATTGTTCAATCCCTCAGCCCGTTGGCCGGACACTGCCCCAGCTAGCATCAGCAAGCCAGGCTGCCTGGGCAAAAATAGCCGAGACCTGCCCTGTGTAGAAGGGGTGCCAGGTAGGAGGGCAAGAATGTCCAAATCTTAAAGTAAATAGCAGGGCAGAGACCAAAACTAATCCTACCAAAATAGCTTCACCAAAGAGGCTGACACTTGCCATTTGTAAAGGTGCAAATGCAGTTGTGTCTTAAACCAGGATTAGCCATCTCTGTGAAGTAATCCAAAGGAATTTGTTGCTTGATCCAAAGCCTGGCTTTGCCACAGGCCCTGATTTCTGGCCGAGGGCGTGTGTTTCTGCGGGTGGCTGTGGCTCAGCACCCCTAGGACTCCAGGTGCACTCAGAGCATTCTAGGCTGCATTCAGTGTGGCAAGCAGTGGTCTGGTGAGGCCAGAGAGGAGGTGTGTATCAGGACTATTCTGAGCCGCATAGGATTTAAGGTTGATGGGAGGAGCATCCTAAGTGTTTTCCCCATGCTGGGCATCATGTGGACTGCTTTCACCACATCACATTACTTACCTCATTGACATCTGGTTGCCCACCTCCCTCAGGAAAGCAAGTGGTGAAGGCTACCTAGACCAGGTGTACCCGCTGTCCACTCATACCCAGGGAAATGATACTAAACCAACAGGGTGGGAAACTGTGCTCTCCAGCCAAAGCTGAGCATCACAGGGGCCTTTGCTCATCTGGAATCACCCCTCCTGGCCCCTGCTGCAGCACAGCAGCTAATCACATCGGAAGGGAATCTGGAAGGACTGGCACACCCAGGACCCACAGATGGACTCTAAGCCGAGTGGTGGTGCCATTATGTTTTGGCCATCACTGGGAGGGCATACAGAGAGAAGGCAGCAGGGCCAGACTGCTTGGTTGATACTGTCACCCTTGAGCAGTGTTACAATGCTTTCAAAATGAATAGCAGAATGTCAGGCTTCGATGGGCCAACATGAGCAGTAATGATGAAAGTAGTGTAAATTCCAATCAAACTGTTTTCCAAAAGCACTTCATGTAGTGGACTCATAAGCTATGGGTTTGGCTCACTGTTTCCCACTTGAGAGAGCTGTCAGTGTGATCCTCAGATGTTTGGCATCCCCCAGGTCAGCCTCCTGGACACGAGGGAAAGTCTCACTTGGGTGGACTCACTAACTAAGGCAATAAAGCATTACTGCAGCAACTGATTGAGTTTATGATGGGATTTTTAAGACAAGTATGAATGAGAGCCCTAGTTAATCACCAGCTTCATGTTCAGATGGGAAGAAACTAGGGCTAAGTCATCCAGGAAATACATTTGGAAGAGTTCAGCATGATCCAGAGTGGAAGATCTATAATTCATTGTGCTGAAGAGGGAGAGAAATAATATTGTGATTGAGCCCAAAGCAAGGGAGGAAATAATAAAATAAATAAAATATAGGGTATAAAAATTGAATTGCATGGTAAAAGTGATGAATTGGGAAAAGCGAAGGATGAACTAACATGCTACATAATCCAACTCCCTCCAGGACATTTTTCTCCAGAATTCTGAAATGATGCAAATCCATTTCCACTTACCAGTGGTGTGTGCCTAATTGTTTCTGGAGAGAAAAAGAATGAAACTAACCAAGAAAAGTATCTGGAAGAAAGAAACACATAGTTTCACAGTGAAGCTCTAGAGGAACTTTGTTTTTTTGGAGCAAGGTCTTTGAAATCCTCTGGTGGGTTCAGGCAGTATCCTGAGAAGGCAAGGAGGAAGAGCCTTTCCAGAAACCTTCCTCTTCAGAATGCTGCCTTCAGGCTTGGATTCTTACCAGCAGGGTGGGTCTCTCTGAACTTTTAAGATTCTAGTTTCCATCTGTAAAATGGGGATACCCAATTCATTTTGTAGGGCTTTCCTAATAAGTAAAAATGGGCCATGTGGAGGAGCTTGCAACACAGTAGAATCTTGTAATCAAGGTGCTGTGACTAGGACCACAAAATCTCCCCTCTGTGCTCCCCCTCAACTTCTCAAGTTTCCCTCTTAGGCCTCCTATCTTTTGTTAGTTCCTGAATCTTCAGCAAAATACAGTAACCCTTCCCATGTATAGACAGAGCCAGGGACTTAGTAAAGCAGACCCACCCCTGCCACCCTGATGGTCCTATACACCTGGGATGAGACAGAGAGCCTACACCAACAGGGGTGGTCAGCACGAGACCTGAGTAAAGTGCTGGGGTTTCATAGGCCCTGAGACAACAGAATCAGCTTCCCCCCCCCGCCCGCACTCCTAGTCGTTCCAACCTGTTTCCCATTTTTGCCAAGAGACTTTGCAGACTCTGTCAAATACTCTTGCCAAAGAACAATGTCAAAGAAAACAGGCTAATAAAGTGCCATGCCTCTCCTCCAGGAAGCTTTACATGATTTCCCAGATCCTTACCTAGCACACCGCGAACTAGCACCACAGCATCCTGTGTTTAGCTGCTGCTTTTCCACCTAAACATTTCATAGTGGTGGGTATTTCCAAGGGCCAGAGCCACATAAATGTTTGCTTAGGGTGTTTCTTTGGACCTACTAAAGACCAGCTGTCGGAAGAAGAGATGGGTTCCAGACTGTGACAAGTCTACCCACCCCAGAACCCACAGGAACACAGCACTTGTGCTCAGAGTACACCCCACCTTCACCCCTGACTGAGAGGAGTGTCAAGCCCTCTGGTACAGGCTTACGCTGTTCACAGTTGTAGCCAAAGAAGCGTGCTGTGTCCAGCACAATCCTTCACCTTTGAGTATGTAAATACCCTAAAGATGTTGGGAAGACCTGGTAGAGATTTTAGCATAGCTGTCCCCCAAAGGAGAAAACCCAGATTGGACTGATGTGGAAGGCAAATGCTGCTGGGATTTCCAGCTGCACAGAAGGGATTGCATTTATGTGCATACATAGACACTTTCCTATAGCCATCTGAAGGATCCATATTCATTAATATTCTTAAGATACAGATGATTCCCCTTTCCAGAGAAACTAATCTCTGAACCCGGGGAATTGTGTTTATCTTCATTTTGATGCCACCATCTCTTAGGGAGAGTTTTCAGTTGTCCTCTAAGAATTTTAAAGAGGGTCCTGTCAAGGTCCATAGTGAAGCAGTGAAGAGGCTTCCTGGCTGCTGAGTGCTTCAGACAGCACCAGATGCCCTGCATCCAGGTGGGCTGTTCTGGAGAACTATCTGGATGGGAACTGGGAGAGGGCGAGAGAGATGGAAAGGGTGAGAAAATGGAAGGGGGGGAAGGAGAGAAAGACAGCGCAAGAGAGGGGAGGAGGAGAGGGGGAAAGACAGAAGGACACAGAAAGGTAAGAGGGGAAAGGTACAAAAAAGAGAAGGAGAAAAAGAGATGAAGAGATAGAAGAAGACAGGAAAGAGGGAATTGATGGAAGAAAGAGAAGAGGGAAGCTAGGGCTGGGGAAAAGGAGGAAAAGAGGATGAGAAAAGAGGAATAGAGGAGAGAGAAGGTCGAGGGAGGAAAGAAGACAGAGACAGGAGGAAATGAAGCAAGGGAGAATGGGGCTGCCAGAGCTGCGAAAGTGGGACCTCCTGCTGACCTGCTTTGTCACCTGCAGACCCCACACTCTGGACACAAGAACATGTGCGACAGTGGCTGGAGTGGGCGATAAAGGAGTATGCCTTGTTGGAGATCGACACCTCCTTCTTCCAGAACATGGATGGCAAGGAACTGTGCAAGATGAACAAGGAAGACTTTCTTGGAGCCATCTCCCCTTACAACACCGAAGTTCTGCTGTCACACCTCAATTACCTCAGGGAAAGTAAGTACAGCCCCAGTGCCCAGTGTGGGAGAAAGCTCTGCCCATTTTGTGAGCTCCCAGGGAGCAAACCAGAAGTAGGTCCAGGCCCCACATTGCCACCTGGAACAGAAGCCCAAGGAGCAGTACCCTCAGGGCCGTAACCCTGTCAAAGTTGTGGGGGCTCCTACAGAACTTTCAGGGTACAGATTCAATCCCAGGGTGACAAAGGAAATACAGAGGGAGTGGAGAAAAATTAGACAGTGTGCCCCAGGGCTGGCAGTGCTCACAAAGGCTCCCATGAGGTTCCCTTTCTGGAAACCATGTCTGCTTATAAATTATATAGAGACAATACCTTGGTTGGTGTTCTGCTAAAAAGCAATTTAAAGTTCCCACAGCAAACTCTTAGCTGATCGAGTTGGGATTTAAATCTTTGAAAACTGATAAAATTCCTTATATTGTGTTGTCACTCCGGTCCTTCTGACTGTGCCTAGTAGGGTTTATAAGGCATTTTTCTTGCTGTGAGACACAATACCTAACACCCACAATTTGGGGAACCTTTTTTTTTCTTGGCGGAACTGGGGATCGAACTCAGACCCTTGCACTTGCCAGGGAAGTGCTTATTACACTGGGCCATCTCTCCGGCCCCTTACACCCACAATTTGAAGGAAGGGTTCATCTTGGCTCATGGTTTTAGAAGGTTTAGCCTGTGTTTGGCTGGCTCGCGTGCAGAGATAATATCACGGTGGAAGGGCCTGCCACAGAATGAGAGTAAGAAAGGAGGAGACTGGGAGCACCCTAGGATTTTGAGCTCATTAGTAGACAAACCCACTGCTGAATAAAGCACCCCATGACCCAGTCACTGTTCAAAAGCCACTCCTCGGGACACAGGAGAGTGTTAGAGGACAGTGTGAATCTAAACCATAACACAGGCAGAACAGTTAATGCTACCCATGCATTAAGGTCTTCTGGAAGCTACCCTCCAGAACAAAAAGAAACTTTGGGAGGGAGAGGCTCTATCCAACATGAGGCTCCTTAACACCAAGCACCAGCCCATTTGACCAAGTTTCAATTGGTATGGAATGTGCAGAGAAGAGAGGTGGAATTCTTTAGACCTGCTAATTACTCAGCTTTGACTCTGCACCAGAAATCTAGGTGGAAAGCTGGGGTGGCCCCACACATTAAAGCATCATTCTGTGGCCTAAAAAGATGGCCAGAGGAGCAGGAAGTTGAAGCCACAGGAAGGTAGATGTCGGTTCACCTAAGGGCTTCTCAAGGCTGGTGGTGTCCAAAGACAGAGGGAGCAGGTTCAGAATGCAGTGCTTGCTGCGAGTGGCCAGGCTGCTGGCAGTAGGACAAGCATTAAGTTCGGGAAGGTGGTTGATGGTTGGAAGTCACATTTAAAAGCTGTGGTTCTTGGGCAACTCCCATGAGACTGGTTTTTCTGAACCCTTGGGCTCTGGGTTGATTCACCCCTCATTTGCTTTCCGTTGCTCAGCGGGCCTTTAACTTTCCACCTTTGTAGTCCCTATGGTGGGAATGATGGCAAGGCATGCCGGCTGGAATAACTAAGTCAAAAAAGACCTTCAGAAGTCTTTGCCCATGCCTGCAGGCTATCCAGTCACCTCCCCATGGTGTCTGGTAACCAGCGGGAAAGAGCGGATGGTGCAGCACACGCTAGCTCCAGAGCAGTGACCTCATGTCTGACTCTTGCCACAATGTGAGGTCACCCTAGAAACAAGTTTCACAAAGGGGGCTGTTTCACCCAGTTTTCCTGAGCTTTGAATGATTAGCATTTTCTAATCTGTATTTCTGGGCCTTCAAGTGTTTGGAGATGGAAAAAATTAAGTTCTTTGAACAGAATTCTGGTGTAGTGGGGGCAGAGGTAGGTACAAGGAATGGGACTGAGGGACCAGCAAAGCAAAACATGGGACAATTTGCCTTTTCTGTTGCTTCCAGTGTCATGTTTGGCTGGGAATGCAGGGGTCCCTGACCCTTTTATTTCTTCATAGGAGAGGAAATTCAACAGTGTGTATATACATTGAGTAGCTAAAGGACATAATAATTTGTGGCTCTGTAGCAGATGCCCTTGCTGGGAGGGTAATCAAGTGCATTAGGATTTGATGAGGCAGAAGCCAGTTTAAGTGGTGCAACACACAGGCCTAGCTCTCTGATCTGTCCACACACAGCCCCATCCACCTATGTTTCCCATCATCCAAATATCCAAGAAAGACACCAGAGTGAGATCAATACCTGCTGCTCAGAAGTCCTGGAATGTGCCAAAGTTACAAGGACCTCTTAGGCGACTTCTTAATCAACTGGCAAAAGTAGATAGCAATTTCTGCAGTAGTCATGAAGAAAGGAGGGGCAGAGTTTGATATTCTGGAAGCATAACACAGCAGGAAGAGGGGACTGATAGTTTCTGTTTAAGAATATATACAGATATTGAGAAAGATGCCCCCCAAAATGATAAAAACATGAAGTTTCCAGAAAGAGGGTTGGTTAGTGAATCAAATTTCCAGAGTTGAGAAGATGCAGGGCAGATTACCAGCACTGGGAGGGTGATTTGGTACATCTATAGGGTGCAGAGTCATTGTGGCAATTGAAATGGTCAGCGTGAAAAAATATGAAGTGCTTATGATACAAGTTGGAGTAGAAAAAATTCATTTTATGGAAAGTGGTCTGTGCATTGACATAAAAATCATGTCTGTCTGCCAAAACAAAGCAAAATAGTTGTATTCAGTTGAAAACAAAAATCTTGCCCCAACATAATGTTGTAATGTAGCCTCTTGGGGAATCTAATGATCTGCAGAACAATCTTTCTGATTGATGCTTCTTTTCAGCTGGGGCTTAGGCTGGGGGTTCCAACCTGGGTGTGGGTTGGGTGGTGAAGGCTGCCAGGTCACCTGCTGGTGCCAATGTGCAGCTCGTGGTCAACTTGCTGGCTTGCTGGGAACCTCCTCCTGCCCCCACACACCTTCCGACCCCTTCCTGCTCTGCCAGTCTGACTCACAGGGCTCATCTGTGTCTAGGAGGAAGCCTCATGCTCCGGGAAAGGGTCCTGGTTTTTGTGCTTTGTCGTCTTGTGCCTTTGTTGGAGGTGGGGGTGGGCCACAAACATTTCCTTGGGCGAGAGCTGAAAGGAAAAGAGCAGAGCTCCTCAGCCAGCCGTGGGGAGGAGCATAGCACGAAGGAAGGCAGCAGAGGGAGAGCAAGCCTTGGAGCCCGTGTGTGGAACCCTGTAAGCCAGCACAGTAAATGTTAGTGGCACTTTTCCAATCTCACTTTTTTCTGGAGTTTAGTAGTGAAAAGAAAGCTTCAAAGTTCTGACATTAAGTGCATATTTATTTATTTATTCTTTTTGAGATAGAGTCTTGATATATAGTTCAGGCTGTCCTTGAACTCACTGTGAAGCTCAGGCTGGCCTCTACCTCACAGCGATTTTCAAGCTTCAGCCCTCCCAGCGCTGGGATTACAGATGTGCACAACCCCACCACACTCAGCCATTCAAATGCACACTTTTACAGAAGGTGTATGGTTATCTTGGAAGAGAGTTACACTTTCAAATTCCAAATGCCAAATTTTAAATTAAAAGATGCATTTTCGGTTGGCCTGGTGGCACAGTCCTTTAATCCCAGCACTCAGGAGATTGGGGCAGGAAGACCTCAGCAAGTTCACGGACAGCTTGGCCACAAAGTGAACTCAAGCCCATCCTGAACTGCATAGTGAAACCCTGTCTCAAAAAGACATCCAGATTCCCTATGAGCCGTGTGGTAGCCAGGTGTGCTGGGAGGTAGCTGGCTTGCTCTTCATAACCTGACCATCTTGACTGCCCCTCGCTGAGTGGCAAACCAGCATCAAATCTGAGCAGGACTGGGGATCTGTGTCTCTTGCAGCTATGAAGTTCCAGACTGTTACCTGTCCAGGTGTCATTTAAGTAACACAGGCAGGCGCCCCCTTGTGGTCAACTGTTCATAATGCCCACTTCAAAGCGGACTCACTGAGTCCTGGCTTTCTCCAAAATCAGCTCTGGAGCGTCCAGCCAGAGAAAAGCTTCCGATTTGGCACCAGCCAGCGGTCAGACCCCCAGTTTCACGGCGTGCTCCACCCTGTGCCTGATGACCACAATCAGGGGCAGCAGAAGTAGACCTGTGCTGTGGCTGTCGCCCCTTCTCAGCTTCAGATTGTGCCTCACCAGCACTTCCCCCCACCCGGCCTTCGCACCAAGGCCCGGATGCCTTCTCTCCAGCTTGTGCTACTCTTGTTTGTACCAAGCTGTAGACGCATGACCTCTTGGAATGAGGCAGAGTGAGCCAGCCTTTCCCCCACACTCACACTCACACTCCGCATCCCGCCCCTCCCCCAGCCCCGCCCCGGGCATGATTGGCAGCGCGGCCAGAATCGCTCTCACACACCACCCAGGGGGGAAGCAGCACTTCTGTGGAAAGTGAGATTGGGCCCCTGCCAGATGAGATCGAGAGGACCTCACGGGCTGCCCCCAGATGACAGTTCAGCCTCAGGACCACTGGGAGGAGTTGAGGATGTCCAGGAGTCCAAAATCGCCTGGGCAGAGACAGTGGGAAGAAGGGTTGTTTGCTTGTCTGCTTCACTTTACAAATGAATTGGGTTTATGGGTCCATCCAAGACTTTCAAACAGTGTTGGATCCAGAGAATGGCATATATTCTGTGACAGGAGACCACAGCAAAGGTATCTGTCTTGATTCCTAATTTTAATTTAAACTTAATGGAAAACACATTTCATCATTCAGAGTTTCTCCACCTGCAACTGCACAGGGTCGGGCAGAGGTGAGGGGCTCAGCCAGAGATGCTCGTGAGGCGCTGTATTATCCCTCCCAGCCTGGGATTTGACTGGAAAAGGAGACGAGAATGCCAGCAGGACAAAGGGCAGACTGCTTGGGCTCAGAAGCCAGCCAGGCCTGCTGTTCAGCGTGCAGAGCGTCCCACCACCCCTCAGCTGGCGCTATTGAGTGCTGAAACGAGAAAGGGCCCTGACTCAATGGGCTATAGGGGCGACGTGGAAGCTATGGTAACGTGAGATTGAGACAAAAACTCTGGCACTGGGGCCCTTGTCTGCCTGCTCCAGGTGCCGAAGGCTGAAAAGCAAGTTAGGTGGAGGGAACACAGTGCAGAAGCCAGCCCGGATGCTGCCCGCCTGCAGAGCATGGCCTGCTCCGTTTCCTTTCACACCCTGGATACTGTGTCTGGTGACAGGCAGATGCATGATGGAAATTGCATTTTCCTCATGCTTTTACTTTGGGGAGTCCATTCTGCTTACCACAACACCCACTTAATGCTTTTTCAGAGCAAAAGATGCCCCCTCAAAATAGATACACACCTGCATTTAGATACACACACACACACACACACACACACACACATACACACACACAAACACACAGAGGCTACACAAGTACATAGAGAAATGCTTCATTGAAATACAACATACAAAGAATTGCAAAAATCACAAGTGAACAATGGGAGAAATAACACAAAATGCATTCAGTCACTCAAAAGCACAACTCTCATGCCAGGAAGTAGAATAGAAGCCCCTGTGCCATCTTGTCACTGCCTCCCCCGGCCCCAGGTACCCACCATTCTGCCTCACAGGCTGTGTGAGATTTTGCCTGTTGCTTTGATCTAGCATAGGTAGAGGCTGCTGTGGCTGCTGGCCCGAGGACAGGGGGGGATCTTGCCTGCTGTACCTTCTGCCTGTATGAGTCTTAGGCAATGGCCTGACTTCTCTGAATGCTGATCATCTCACCTGTGAGATGCTAGGTGCTGCGGCTTTGGCTCTTACAAGGACAAAGTGAGAGAACAGAGGAAGGTGTATAGCATCGCATGTAGCCTGTGGGCATTGGCTTTCCTCCTCCCCATTGGAGCCTGCTGACTCTGGTGTCAGGAAATGCTAGGAGCTCAGGGGGCACTAGACCACCTCAGGGCTAGCCCCTAGAGACCTTCAAAGTATGAGGAAGAGATCCAAAGCCACTGAGCAGGAAGTGAGGTTCCAGGAAGGACTTTCGTGCATCAGAGCAAGCTATCTGAAGCAAAGAATGTATGTGATTCTGGGGATGTGCTTCACTGTTATACCCAATTCCTTGGGCTCAATATCCAAAAAAGAAAAAGAGAAAGACAACAAGCTGGCAGTGGGACTGTGCTGTGCCACCCTCTCTAGCCTGAAGACCTGGCTACATAAAGTTTGCAAACAGAAGGGAATGCAGGTCCCTTGGGAAAGAGGCCAGGAGCCCCTGGTCAGCCCCTCCTGGGAGAAGACTGGGTCTGCATCAACTTCCAGGAGTGAAACTTGAACCAAGAACAGTCTTGGGGCAAAATCCTTTTCCTAGGTTACCATGAAATATGTATTTCATGCAAGACTTGGAGAGGTCAAACGACCCTTTCTCTTGGCTTTCTGGGAGTTTCCTGTGGAATTCACGTGTGCCCGAGGAAGACCTTTCACCATGGGGGAAATTTGATAAATGCAGCTTATCTAAGCTCCGTGCTCTCTGCTCGCTCTGCACTAATGACTGGCCACTTGGCCTCAGAGGCCATCATTTTTCTTTATTTGCTGCACACCGAGGCTTCAGCCTGAGGGAGAAAGTGCTGGGGACAGAGAAGCAGACATTCTTGGTCCGACTCCTGAGAATTTTTTTTTATATTCCCTTGGAACATTTGATTCTGTTTTTTAACCTCCTTCTAGTCATGGAGGATTATTTCTTATTGCAGCAGAACCCATTCATAACTCTTAATTCCTGGGAACAAGATGTGTGCTCAGCAAGCTTTAGGATAAAGAGTTTTATTGTATGGAATTGTGGTGTCTATGGGAGAATGAATATAAAACAGCTAGAAGTTACCCAGCTCTTGAAATATGTGATTTTATTTAATCCTCACAACTGCAGTGTTGGGTGGGTGGGTGTTGCTGTTAGCCTGTTGTACAAATGAGGAACCTGTTGTTCACAGAGAAGAGACAGACAGGTAGAAGTAGCCATGCCAGGCAGTGGTAAGAGGTAGTCTAATTTTAAATTCTTATTTGCATAATAGCCTATACTAAAATGAAGTTCCTTCAACCACAGTTTGTCATGGATATTCTCGAGCATAGAATCACCAAACACAGCTGGCTCATAGATGTTCCATTTGGGCCACTGTGTCACCTATAAAATGTTGTCCTCATACCAGTACTTCAGTAGCTAGTAGCCTCAATCTCACCTCTGTCCCCTCCTGGTTTTCACCTGGAGCTGTTTCAGAACTAGACGGAAGAGTACCCCAAATTAGAGGTCATAAGCCCGAGCAATTGAAGGATTCTTACAAAATCACTCCCCTCCTGGTCCATCCCAATGGGCACACCACCAAACACCCACAGCTGGGTGAGGCCCAGCCTTTTGCTGCTTCTCTTCCAGGACTGAAGACTAAAAATAGGTGTGTCTGACAGCCTGCTCCCAGCCTGGCACCCTCAGTGTCCTCAGTCACAGGCAGCAGGAAGAGGGCTGTTTAGAAAGACTTTCTCTGCCTCAGACACATGTTGGTGATGGTATCCTTTGTGAAAATACATCCCACTACTACTTTGGTGATTGTTTAAGATTTCTCTCAGAAGAATCACAAGAAAGCTTCCCCACATGCTTCAATTTTATGAAATGAAACCATTAGGTTAAACAAAGGAAAAAATATAGTTTTAGGAAGAAAAGGAGCATGTGTTTTATATGTAATGACAACCAAAAGCAAGCATCCCTTCCAAATGCCTAGAGCAGGCATGGTATGACCCAGGTTGACACTGAAATTCAGAAAACTATGCAACAGCACTCTAAGATGAAGACAGTTCAGTGCACTACTCCCTGTGTTTACTGTGTTCCTTAGATGAAGGTAAAGGAAGACAAAGCTCCTGCTTTGTGATCCTTCAGCTTCTCAGTTCCCAGCCCAGCTCCCAGGGATGAATGTCCAAGCACCTCACCCCTACCAGTAAAGTGGGTTGTGTGTACGTAAACCCATAGGCTTTCACAGCAGGAAGGGACATTGCTAGGTACTTGGTTGTCCTCCAGGTTATGATGGACTGCAAGCTGCAGGCCAAATCTGGCCCCATCTGGCCCAGGAACAAAACAAAACAAAAAATGAGAAGATTGTACTTAGTCCATAAATTCTACAATATTTACTAACTTGTCTTTATAGAAAATGTTTGCCAACCCCTGCTCTCATTCCACTCCTTCATTTTTCTGATGAAGAAACCAATGTCTAGACATGTGAAGTCACTGGCAGGCAGTCAGGGAGTTGGTAACGCAGTGAGGACTGAGCCAGGTTTGCAGAGTCTCATCCTGTGTTCTTGTCATGACATTCATGATATCATGCCCAAACCTTCGGGATAGAGACCTGACTGCTCAGAAGGGTGTGGCCTTGTATCCCCACAATCATTTGTTCTGACTAACTGTGCCCCAGCTCCACTAGACGCCTGCGGGACTGGTCCCAGGCAAATAGGCTATGTTAGTGTATCCTCCTCTCCAAGAGTCCTGTGCTCTTCTTTCTTTCTTCTTCTTCCATGTTCGTGCTTTGTACCATTTCCTAGACTGCATTGCAAAAAAAAAAGTCTGGATTTTATCCTGTGTTGGCTTTCTATCACTATAATTAATACCTGAGGACCAGGGAGATAGCTGAGCAGCATAAGCGCCTGCTTGGCAAACACAAGGTCCTGAGTTCAATCCCTGGTACTACAAAAAACAAACAAACAAAAATCCCCAAATACTTGAAATAATCAACTAATAAAGAGTGAAGGCCAATTTTGGTAGAATTTTAGAGATTACCGTCCATGAGTGGTCCCCACTGCTTTGGCTCTATGGTAAGAGATCATGGCAGAATCTCATGGTAGAAAAACTCTTTACCTCATGAATGGAGGGAAAAAGAGGAAGAGAAGAGGAAAAGATCCAACCAGGCCTCAAGCGCACAGGGCTCTGGCAAGCATTACAGACCCAAACCTCAGCATCACGCCGGTCTTATTTTTCCCTTTCAGGTTCACTGCTGGCCTACAACACAACCTCCCACACGGACCAGTCCTCACGGCTGAGTGTCAAAGAAGGTGAGTCTGCTGTCTCGCGCCCGCAAGTACTCTTTGGGGCATGATGCCACACCATATGCTGAGATTAGGAGGAGGATTTCGGGTCCATGCTCCTGCTTCCTTTGGCACTTGATCTTCTCTAGTGCACAAATCACGAAGCTCAAGTTTTTCCATGTGTGCTGCCAGCTGCAGAGCTAAGAGGGGAGAGCTTTTGAAAGGTCTTTAATGATTTCATGAAGATGTGGCTTGAAGTTATTACTCCATGAAGAAAATGTGTTCACTGGGTGTGAAATGTGAGTCTTTTTTTTTTTTTTTTTTTGCGCGGAACTGGGGATTGAACTTATGCCCTTGTGCTTGCCAGGGAAGTGCTTATTCCATTGAGCCATCTCCCTGGCCCCCCTGGGGGGGTGAAATGAATACTGCTTAAAGTGTTGTGGGTTTGCTTTACTGAAGATAGTGAGTTGAAGGATTTTTAGTATGCCCACCTTTTAAGGTATTTTGACAATATTAACATGTTAAACTAGGGTTGGAGGATTTGATCTGGTTTGGTTTGGTTTCGTTTGGTTTGGTTTGGTTTGATTTAGTTTGGTTGGACTGAGAAAGAAAATCACCTCTGTAAGTCATTTTTGCCAAGGGGAGATTTTTGTGCACACCATCGTAGCATTTCTGAACTTCTTTATGAAACAGCGTCATAAGTTCTGGTCCAGATACTATATTAGCTTTTAAACCTTTAAAAAAGTAAATAATGATGGTGCCTGGTTAATGGGGAAATATGAACAAATAATTATTAGAAACCAGGAAAAGAGTGAAAGAAAATCCTCCTACACAAAAAGAAGGCCTTTCAATAGAAGCCTGTGGCGCGATGAGATGAGACTGGGCAGCCTTTCTCTCTAGGTTCTTTCTCTTTCCCTGTTTTTTTCTTTTAAAACTTTTCACATCTCTCATGATATGGAATGAATGCAGAAAGTTTAGCTATACGTTTTACATTGAATAGTGCAGCACATTTCAAACATACAGAAGTCTCATCTAAGGGAGGAGACTTTTGGTTCAAAATCCTTAGGGCATGTGGGAAAACACACCCAAAGACACTATGTCTTGCCCAGGGTTACATTTCGATCGCACCAGACTTTGTGTTTCCTGTTAATGTTTATAATTTGACAATGACCCTGACAATTATTAAAATAAGTAGATGATAGGGTGAATCTGCTTTTAAACCTTTTTCTTTCAGTTGAGTCCTGTCGCTCCTCAGCCTGGCCCCTTCCTGTTTCTGCTCTTTCTCCTTTCTGAATTCCACACATTGAATCCTGCCATGAAAACTGCAGTTATGTTGGCTCATGCTGCATTCTGAGCCACCCATGGCCAGGTAACCTGTTTTAATATTGCGTTGCTAATGTCAGTAAGACAGAGTATTTCGGGGCCAAGGAGATGGCTCAGTAGAATGAGCGCTTCCCTGGCAAGCACAAGGGCCTGAGTTCAATCCCCAGTTCCACAAACAAACAAACAAAAAAAAGAGTATTTAAATACTTCATGATAAACATATAGAGGCCACAGTGTTTTTGGCTGACTTTGGGAAAACACTTTGTTCCTGAGCCTCAGTTTTTCATCTAATATGGGGGCTGAAGCAAGAGAGAGCCAGGTTTTGACTTAGCTCTGGGCTTTGGAAGAGCAGGCTAGGAGCCCAGCATTAGGGCTGAGGCCTCGTTCACAGCCAGTCTGCTTGAGTTTGTTTTATATATTTGGTTTCACTTCATTTGCGGATTTGAAAGGAAGTGAGAGAGGGAGGAAGAGATACTCCCGCTGGAGGGAGAGGAGGACAGAAGGGAATAAAGTACATTAAAGCTTTTAACTATTGCACTGGGATTCACCGCTACAAACTGCGCCCTCCTGATATCAGAATAAACTAGAAAGGTTCTGGGGCAACAGAGGCAGTGGAAGATTTTCTAATATGGGGCTTGAAATACAGGTTTTAGCTTAGAAACTGGTTTAGTTGTGTGGAAAACGGTTGCTTGCCAGCTTCTTTCTGTCTGAGGTCTCAGGCTTCAGGCTTCAGCCCCCTTCCCTACCTGTGATCCGCATCCCCGTGCCGGGGCCCTTTTGTGTCTGGGGAGTGCATTTGTGCCTCTGCTCCCTTATTCAGGCTGACTAGAGAGCAGCCCCTCTTACTGAGTAGCAGCCCCTCATCTGCAGTGAATTGATGCAGTATCCAGACAAATGCATGCCACGTGGCCAGGGCCCCATTCAGGTGGTGCGCCACATTTATCTCCCCACATCAGCGCTGGCCTCTAGAGACCATTAAGTCCCGCTTTGCAGGTGCATCTTTTGTCCCCAATAAAGTGCTCCACTTGAGCAGCCTTGCTCCTCTACGCTTCCCCTTGTGAGGTGGTCTGAGTAGGAACAACCCCCAAGTGCCACAAAACAAAGTACATTAGCAAGACAAAGCTCCCCAGGCTCCTGTCCCCAGCCTGGCCCCCCTCCCCCCACCTCTGTCTCTCTTCTCTAATAGCTATCTTTATTTTTTTTTTTAATATTAAATGAAAAAGAAAGCAAAGACATCATGCAACCTTGGCTCCATCCCCTTTGAATAAGGTACACACAGCCCCAAAGCAAATCAGAGTTGGGCAAGAGCTCCAGAGCTGGGTGTGAGTGTGTGAGTGTGCTGCACAAAGGGCAGGTGCTGGCATTAGACACAAAGACAGAAGCCAAGGAGACGATTTCTATTAATGTGTCTTCAATGCCCTTATCAAATTAGAATGCCTTTCTATTTTAAAATACAGGCATCCCCGGCCTGGCTTGCCTCTTGAAAAAAAGTGGCTGCCATCTCTAAGGATGCCCAAGAAATAAGACTAGACTTCAAAAATTAATATATAACAATCTTTAAGCCTCCTGACATTAAGTATTCTGTAGTACAGCTGGACCCAGGTAAAACAGCTGTGTTCTCCCTACCACTAGTTATCAAATATAAAGCACTTAATAAATTAGGGCTTGAGTTATCATTGCCCATTTACCACAGCAGCCACAGCTGTCACTTCTGCAGCCTTTTGGACACCAGAAACGTCCTCATGCTTTGCTTTTGGTCCTTGTGCCATCCCCATGAAGGAAGTGAGTCGTGGCAGAATTAAGTGCGGTGCTGGAGGGTGTAGCTGTTCAGTGGCACAGCAGGGCTGCGCAGCCCCTCGCTTCAGTAGCAGTTACGTGGTCACATAGAACAAGACAGTAAAATAGTGGTTGATGGGAAGGGAAGTTGTGGGGGTTCGAGGGGGTGGAGGAAGGCTGGTTAACAGGTACCAAGTTGGGCAGGATAAATAAATTCTTACGCTCTGTAGCACCGTGGGTTAACTATAGCTGGCAATAGTGAATTGAATCTTAAAATCCTTCCCAGAGGATTCTGAGCTCTCCTAGTACACATAATGGTGGCTCTGAGGAGATGTACGTGTATGCCGACTTTTCTGGTCTGATCAGCACATGGTACACTCACAAGGCAAGGCGTCATGTCATACCCCATAAAAATGTACAGTTATTATGTCAGAGAATAATTTTTAATTGTAAAAAAATTCCCATTTTCCCCCAAGGCTGATAGGAACAGCCTTCCCCTTGTAGTTATCTTTCCGTGAAAGGCAAGTAAACTTGCATGGAATTTTGGTCAGAAATTTGAATTTTTTGCATTAGTTTTTCCTTTGCTGCAGTTGCCACTGTCATCTCCAGCTACCACCCCGGACTATCCTCCTCCCTTGGAGATAATCTCAGACCAGTGTCCACTCAGTAACACCCTGGGCCCTGACTGCACAGAGAACTGCCTGTGGGTCTTTATGAAATACACTACTGATGCACTGGGATGGACAGAATCTGACAGTAAGTGCCAGCTTCTGGGGCAGTCAGCAGGGCAAAGCAGGAACAGACAGGGTGGTGTTCCATAGACACAGTTAGCACAGAAAAAAAGAACAAGTTCTGGAGATGGATGGTAGCGGGGATGTGCATGCCATGGACACACATACTTCAAGGTTAGAGTGGGAAATTTTATGTTGTGTATATCTGATATTTTATTAAAACCTGAACAAAAAAAGCAAGCAAAATTAAAATTGTGAAACACTGAGGCTCAAGTTGAAACATGAACAATTAATTCCAAATCCTTGGAATATGTGACATTGTCCAAATCATGTAACCTGCAACCCAGTGTGATCAAATTGGCTTCACAGTGCAGAGACCACAAGAGCAAGGGTAGGAGAGCCATGCAAGAGCCATCCCAGGCACGCTCTGGTGGAGACACCCTGGGTACTTGCCCTTGACCTCACATGGCCCCAAAGCATGCTAGACAAGGACTTTTGATATGCTGATAAGAGACAGCCAAGTGAAGGAAGGGGTTTATGAGCCTGATGAAATCTTCTCTTCACCATTACTGATGATGTGGAATTAGTACTGATTTTGACAATTTTGCACATCTTAGAAATCCCCCATTTCTGTGTGCTCATTTGGGTCTGAAGTCAGACTCTGTGTAGCCAGCTCAGTTTGGCAGGAGGACAGCAAGGGTCTAGAAGCTAAGTGGCTTCTGCAAGTGCTGGACGTCCTGGAGCCGGGGCTTCTGCCAGTGCACCTCTCTCCTCTCCAGTGCTGCCCTCCAGGCTGCAGACCTGCATGTGCCCGTTCCAGTCTGGGTCAGAGCTTCTCTTTGTTTTTCTGGTCAAATCCTGCCCGGGGCCTGCCCCTCTGTACTCAGCTGGAGGAGTGGTGGTGGGGCAGGAATCAGAAGATCTCTTCTAAGGGCTGCTTTGCATGCTAAGCCTTAATTTCCTCTGCCCCTCATGCCGAAGCTGGTGAAATACCTCAGACTCTGAAGGACAGAGGATATTGAGCTCTTTGTTTATTAGCTCCTAAAACTCATAAACCTGCCCAGCGCTGGTTGTGTGCTGAATCAAGCCTCAGCCTGGGTGCCTCTCAGGACCTGCTGCTGAATGAGAGCTTCGAAAACCATGACCCCACTGGAGGAGACTGCCTGCCTGCCTGTTGGCTCCCACCGCCAGCAGTGGCCCAGGCTAATGGGTGAGAGTTTGTCTTCTGATCCACCTGGTGGAAAGGGAGGGAGAGATCAACTTCCATGACCTCTGTGGTGAAATCCCTAGCTGGGGTTGAAAACTGCACTCAGGAGAGCCCGGGCCATGCACAAGTGGCAGCCTCTGGTTCACAGCCCTTTATTGTGTGCTGAGTTTCGCACCCCTTAGGCTCCTCAGACAACCTGGTTTTCATGCAGAGCAGGACTCAACTCCCACACCCACATCTCAGCTGTCTCAGCCAAGCATCTGACAGCATCTTAAACATCCTGTAGTGCTTCCTACTTTCAGTGCACTCAGGGCAGGCATGCATCTCCCATCTCAGAAGTACAGCGTATGAATGGAGAACTCCGCCCTGGCTCTCAGATTGTGATCTTGGCCAAAGCAGTCACCTTTCTCTGCCTCAGTTTCCTCTGTATAAAATGTGAAAAGGTCGCCAGACATGGTGGTGCATGCCGGTAGCCTCAGCACTCTGGCAGGCAAGAAGATTGGAAATTGGAGTCGACAGCTAGCAACTTGATTAAAACCTGTCTGAAAATAAAAACAAAAGGAGCTTGGGCTATTGTCCAGTGTGAAGGTCCTGGGTGCAATCTTTAGTACCTCTAAGAAAAAAGGATAATTTTAGAGTCCTTCAGAGATGATATAGCACTTGTCAATCACATGATGTGTGATGTGCTGAAAAATGGTTAGCAGAAGTTATGCTACTAATAATAAATTATTATTTATAGTGGAATAATAACATCAACTAACATTGTTAAGATTAAGGTACTACTATATTCTTGAGTTCACTAGATATTAATGGTGTAAAGAACACTATATTCAGCAGCTTGCGAGAGCCTGTGCGGATGCTAACTGGTCCTATGATGCAGCCAAGATGCACAGAAACTTATTAAGCAGAGACCTGCATGAATAATATAAAACTGGGTATAGTCAAATACAAAGGCACATGCTATAGACAAAAAGCTCTCTGAGAGTAAACAAGGGAAGAGAAATGTATTAATGCTAAAGCTGAGCATCTCCTCCAAACTTTTTATATGACAGAAGAGGTCTGAGGTGGGAAGAGGTGTGGGCACTGGCCAGGCCACCCAAGGAGAGCATCCCTAACCTGAAGAATTCCGGAGTCAGAAAACCTTCAGCCCCAAGCATTTTGGATGGGAGAGATTCAACTTATTTAAATATATATTTCTGATTGGCAAGTATTGCAGATCACCAGCACTTGAGTCAGGAATGGACCTAAATTCTGAGAGTCATACCCTCCTCCATCCCATTTTTAATTGGTTTCTTCATTTATTAAGAATTTGCTCTGTATGGAACACTGGGCTGAGCCCTGGAAGTAAGGCGAGCTCAGTGCCTACCCTCAAGGCTCTCCAGCGAGAGAGACAGGCAGGTGAAGAAGAAGTACAGTGGGAAGTCATCACCCTGTGGCTCTGATTTCAGCAGCGAAGTGATGGTTAATAGCAGAAGCCTTGCTAGGTCAATGGGTGTTGAAAAGGACAAGGTAGATGCCAAAGAAAGCAGTGCAGTTGGGTCCGGGGTGCACGTGGGAGAACAGAAGGGGTGTGTCTCCAGGTTGCATTCTGAGGAAGAGACCCCAGGCAGGTATCTGTGAGGTTTCATTAGGTGATGTGGTGCAAAGAGAGAGGTGACCATGTCCTCAGAACCCGAAGGCAGTTTAGTTAGTTAAGTTGTTTAGTTAGGTCCATTGAGAGACAGAAGGTTCAACAAAGGAGCCAGCAAAGGGTTTGCCTCAGAATCTTCAGGGACAGGGAGGAAGGTGGAGATGGATGACATGAGATCGAGCACAGCTTTGTTGTGCCCTCAGGGTTCCTTTGGTTTCTCACTGCTTTTCTACCTCTTGAGAATCTTCCCTAACTTGAAAGATGCTCAGGACTGAAATTTTGTGCCTAACTCTTCATACTGTATGTACATAAGCCCCATGCAGCGAGGGAAATTTTGGGAGACTGGCCTTCAGTAGCCTGTGTGTCTTTGTTCGGGCGACGGCAGGTGAAGAGCAGTGTGGACACGGGCTGTTGTGTGTTGTGCATATGTGTGTGTGAGTGCACACATGTGTACATATGTGTGTGCTGTGTTCTTTGGAGCAGTATCAGTGACATAGCTGGAGCATGTGCTCCCAGATGAAAAGGCCTGTGACACCATGAAGTCATCTCCTGCTCCTCAGAGGAAATAAGCAAAATCCCTCTACAGCAGGTTGTGTGGCTCCTCAAGCTGTCTCTGTCACCAGCGTGTCCTTAAAATTGGAGGGCATGAGGGTCTCACAGCACAGCCTGCTAAGCACTTTGTCATGATATGTTTTTTTCTTTCTGATGAAATACCTTTAATCCATTTTTAGCAAAAGCAAGGGTGATTTCTGAACGGGTGTGTGCTGTTTCTGTGATCCTAAGGCAAGATTTATGATCATGGAAGAGGCAGTAGCTTTCTCTGTCCTTTTAATTTTTAAAATTTGTTTTTCTTTGAAATTCCAGAATTAATGTTTCTTCTGCTGCCTATCTTTGGAGAGTTGCTTGATTATTTTTTTGTTTTGGAGGGTAGAGTGGGTTTTGTTTTTGAGAGAGACAGAAAAAGGAGAGAGAGAGAGAGAGAGACTGGAAACAAAGAATCGTTGTTTAGCAGGCAGGAAACCCCAATCCCAAGGGAACACAGCCCGCCAGCCCTGTCCTGGAGGCAGACTCCAGCTCTGAGTTCAATTTGACAGCTTGTCTGGGACACTTTCTAAGTAACCATTATCCTTCCTTTCTCTAAGTAAAAGAACTGTTATTCCTTCCCCTGGGTGTGCTGTGTGCTCCGTGATTGCACACGTGTGGGTCCACGGTGACAGGAGCACACTTTCTCTAAATGATGGGAAACAGTTAGCGTGCTTCCTCAGACAAGTGTAAATTTGTTCCAGGATAATGAGGCAAAAGACTGAGTATTGCACCACTGTCTCATTAGAGGCGGCCCACTGTCACGGAGGAGGAAGTTGGTGGCAGCGCTGTTCACATACATTTCATTACTCTAACAACCCCTTTGAAACACACACAGAGATAGCCTCAGTGATCAGTCTCCTTGGCCTCTGCTGTGATGGACGCATGGAGAATCGCATCGCCTGGCAGCTTGCTGTGGAGGAGCTGGAGAGCACGCAACACCTAGAGAGAACAGAGGTTGAGTAGGGGGAGGCAGGCTCAGTTAGAAGTGGCTGCCTGGAGTTCACAGGGGCCTCTGCTCTCTTATTGACTTTGCTATGAACTGTGAAGAGCAAGGGGCAGTCACACACTCTTACAGAGTCTTCCTGGTTGAAGCCCATCTAGCTCTCACCTGAGATCAGTCCTAGCCTGAGCAGTGAGGGAGGGCTGACAAGGAACAGAGTTCACTTGTGAGATGATAGCTCTGCTTCACTCTTTTGACCCAAGTGCCACACCAGACTTTTATCAGCTTGAACACCCATTGAAGGCCATCCCCCTGTGACTGTGCAGCACGAGGCTGAGGACAGACCCAGCCTGCACAAAGCAGCCCTGCAGGGAAAGTGGGTTTTTAGTTGATTGCAACCTTCCTGTCCTTGCTTTTCCTACCCACCCCCCAATAGCAGCTGACATTTCCTAAGCATCTGGACCAGGAACCCTTCTATTCACTTCAGACTTATACTTCATCAAACCTTGTAATTGGGTGGCATTATTATTATTATTATTATTATTATTATTATTATTATATTTTACATATGAGAATACTGAGGTATAGGGCAGTAAAGCCTAAGTCCCAAAGCTAGAGTAAAGCGGATAGCATGCATCCCTGTGACAAGCCCTTTCCACCCAGGTGGTCCCATAAATCAAGAGGTAAAATGACAACTGCAGTGACAAGTGTGCAGCCCTCTGGCCTTGTAAGCTTCAGAATCCCTCTGTTCTGAGGTAGCAGAATCACCCAGAAGTACTTTAGAGGCACACGGTGGGGTGACACTTGTGTTAGAATAAACTCCTTCTGCCCTCCTTTGTGCACTCCCATCCACCCCAGCCCTGAGAACCAGCCCTTTATTCCCAACCTGGACTAGAGAAGACCTGCAGCTTCCTCACCCACGGGGCCATTAATTCTGTCCCACAGGGCTTGCCCCTTCACCGCACGCCTTGGGTACCTTTCCCAGCCACTTCTGTGCTCCTTCCTTGGCTTTGCTGCTGTCATCAGATATGGCTTTGGTCTTGATGCAGGCCCAAACTGTTCTTAGATGCTGGTAGGATAAATCAAAGACAACCTCCGATTTGCTGTGTAACATTAACACTCATGACAATGGCGGTGTGAGTTCCAATGCCCTTCCCAAAGAAAACTGATTTTGTGTAAGCCTCAGAGGCAAGAGGGGAAGTGGTGCAAGGTGGGGAGGAACGGTATTTGGGGATGACTTCCCCCCACAAGCATCCTCCAACCACACTCAGCCTCACAATGACTCATGCACTGCCAGAGAGGGACCAGTGACCAAACTTAGCTCTAAGTAGCCAGAGCTCTACTTGGCCCATGCTAACTTCCCTGGACAGTTCACACTTGTTAACAGCACTGTCTGAATTTTGCATACCTAATGCATCTCTAGACTCTGTAAAATTATTGGTTTAGTCCTGTCATCTCCACCAACTTTCACATTGACTTGGATGTCAACCCCACTCTAGATGCAGAGCTGAGACACAGCGTGAAATCAGTCTCCTTGATGTAGCTCTGCCACCTTTGTCATGTGGTCTTGTTTTGTCATGGAAAGTAGGAGTAGCCCCTGTTGGCTGTGTTGAGGAGTATGGATCCACAGTACCTGGAAAGGGGAAGGGTGAATCCACAAGACCCCCTCATGGCCATCTCAATGCACAGTAGTCCCTGTACACTTGGTTTTGTCTAATGCCAATGTGTCAAATTGAGAAATTCTACAACAGGGAGGTTGCTTGAGTGTCGTTGGTGCTGTTTCCACACTGCAGATTCAACCAGCCACTGACTGAAAATATTTAAAGCATGCATCTATACTGGATGAAGGCATACAGATTTTGTCATCATTCTCTAAACAGCACAGCATGGCTATGTCTATAGCACTGCCATGGTGTTAGGTATGACCTAGGGTGATTTAAGGTGCATGAGAAGATATGCATGAGTTATGGACAAGCGTGGCATCCTGTTGGAAAAGAAACTTGAGCATCTGTGGATATTGGCATCTGAGCGGGGTCCTAAAACAAAACCCCTGAAGTCAGCACAAAGGGACCACTATATTTTTTAAAACCTTGTTCATTCTCATGCTCATAAACTAAATTCCATCTATTTACCTATCATTTATGTATCCTACCTATTTATATACATATGTATTATATATGTTTTATATATATATATACATACATATTCCATTTATCTAACTACCATCTCTCTAGATATGTCTCTATCAATCATCTGCCTACGTATCTATCATCTCTTTCTTTCCATCTATGGAAAGAAAGAGAAACAAAGAAGCTTCTCTTGAGCCAGCCAGGATACAGGGGCTTAGAGAAAGTTGAATTATAAATAAAATTGATTTTTTTAAACAACTTTTCAAAGAAAAGCCTTTCCTAAGCCTTGTTATAGATGTGACAACCTCCTTTCTTCAGAAAGCCCAAATCTGAGGTAATAAAGAGCTTACTGCTCATGAACTGTGTCATAGAGGAGTCTTGAGGTAATGACAGGGCTACACTAACCAGGACACGAAGGAGCTTTTCCTCTCAGATCCCAGGGATCCTTCAGCTTCCCCATGGCAGAATCAAGAAGCTTCCAGGTTGAATCCTCTTTCAGGCATGATCTAGAGAGAAAACGATAGCATGAGGTGGAGTGATTATTGCATCTGTCCAAAGCCAGTGGACCAGCCAATGCCCGATTCAATTCCACCCACCTCAGGATCCTTTTCCTGTCCACAGGCCACAGCCTCTTCACTGAGCTATTTGTGGACCTAATTACAGATTACCCTGTAGTCTCTGATTGTGAGTTCCGTCTTGCTTCCTTTCTTCCAGCCCTACAGATACTCAGTAAATAACACTGACAGTTGACAGATTCACTGGGAAGGAAACTCTAGTCTTTGTCAATTTAGTTCAGCATTTATTCAGTCCTCTTCCTCTACTGAGGGGAAAAACAAGAGAAATTAGCTTCAGTTAGCATAGGAAAGGTTCACTTTTTATCTCTGTCAGTGAAGCACTAGGAAAGAATTGTAACTATAAGTCCGTAGAACGTTTGGAGTGCTTTTATGTGCATTATCATGTTTATGATGATGCCCCCAAGACTAAACATGCTGTTGGCTTTTACAGGCTTTTACATTTAGCAAGAACCACTTATATTTTCCCCAAATACCTACCTTTCATAGACCACCTAACAGAGAAGTGCAGAGAAGTTAAATCACTTGCCTAAGATAACACAGCATATGCCTGCCAGCATTGTGAAGCTGGCTAGTGCTGGCCTCTAATTCAGACCTTTTCCCTGTGCAATGAGCTGTTTCCTTGTCTGACAAGAAGGAGAGAGGAATGATGGGATTCTTCCCACGAAGCTCTTTAAAAGCCCAAATCAGGCCACAAGCAGTCCTGTGCTTGATAAGAATTAGGTGCCTCTTTTCCAAAGAATTGAAACTCGGTCTTGGTATAGTTTTTTAAAAATCTTTTACCCTAATAGACCTCTGGGCTGCCTGCAAAATAATTATCAGTCATGCCCAATATCCTAGAGGAGTTTATAGAAAGGCAGTTTTGATACTATGAGTCATATTTTCAATTTCTATTAAAATTCTTGCATGACCACATGTGCTTTCTTTCAGGCCTGGGCCTCCAGGCCTGTGATAATTTGCATGTCTGGCTTAGATAATGTCTCAAGTCCCTTACAGACTGAAACAGAGCCTCCTGTTTTATAATATAATAAGTGAGACCACATTCCACACCTTCTAAGAATGATGGCTTTTTTTTTCCTTAGCTACTGCGCTTCTTTCTGATATGTAGGTGCAGGACTCAGAGACCAAAGCATTCCTCCGTAAATTGTCAGGCAAGAAAAACATGTCAAACAAACAAAAATGTTCCTTCTCCATGCCCTCTTCTGTCCTCTTCTCCTAGGTGGACCCTAGAGACCTGCCCTTTCCTAAAATCCAGCTCAGCCATAAGTCCAAAGACAAATTCTAGGAAATGTTAGGATTCTGAGTTTCTTTTTTTTTTTTTTTTTTTTTTGTCTTTTTGAGACAGGGTCTCACTATGCAGTTCAGGCTGGCCTTAAGCTCACTTTGTAGCTCAGGCTGGTCTCGAACTCATGACAATCCTCCTGCCTCAGCCTCCCAAGTGCTGGGATTACAGGCATGCGCCACCACGCCCGGCCCTAGGATTCTGAGTTTCTTGACCGAAATGACAATTCTACACCAACCTGAGTCCAAGACCCTAGAGGGAGACATCACCCTTGTTCTGAATATGCAAGACTTGATTCTTTCATAGACTGTCTCCTTTCGCTATCCCTTATACAAACACCCAAGAGATGCTCTGAGTTTCTTCCTAATTGTGCTGTCCTTTAACATAAAGCAATTCTCACTAGATAAAGAATTAATGAAAATGAATAACCTTTCTGGAAGGACTTTGACATTAATGTAGTGCAACCAGGGAAACTTCTATGGAAAATTATGGATCCATGTAGAGCTCTGTTTTCATCTATTAGACACACCAAGTCTTTCATTATTCAAACCATGCATTTTTATTCTAATCCCCTCACGTGGCTGTCCTTTCTCCTTAGCATTCATCATTTTCTCATCTGTCCTGCTGTTTATGGTTCATTTTGAATGTGAGCACCTTAAAGGAAGGGTGTATGTCTGGCCATTGCTGTATTCTCAGCACATAAACATGTCAACCATTCTGAAACCTTGATGCATGCATGTGTGATGGGATATGCCAAATTCAGTCAACTGGTGGGGGCAGGATCTAGTTTTCTGGGAATTCAAAGGTGATTAAAACATAGCCTCTTGATTCTTAAAGATGCTGAAGTAGCAGAGGAGGTAAGTATACAAAGGATGACATGTAAGGCTGAGCAAGCTCGGGAAAATAAGCGCAATCAATGGCCCTGGTCTGCAGAGCTCTGAAAGCTGAGGGCCCCAAAGCTTGCCCCCTGCAAGGCACAGGAGAGGGAAAGCACTGTCACATGACTATTTCCACATGGGTGTCAAAGCAGGACCCTCTGCAGGGCAGAGAGGGCCAAGCCTCACATTCCCGTCTCATGGTCACCTACCTAAGTGAGCTGTCATGTTTTCTTTCTGGTTATTTTTTGAGGCAGGGTTTCACTCTATAGCGCAGGCTGGCCTGGAACTCACTTCAGTCCTCCTGCATCAGCCTCTGAAGTACTGGGATTACAATCTGTTTTCTTTCTTCCTCCCTGGAATCCTCTTACACCTGATGGCATAGCTGATGAACAGAGCCTGAGTCTCAGTTGCACCCAAGTGGAGGGAGTTGGGGCACACACCCACGCAGGCTAGTCAGTGTGTGTTGCATTTTCACCAATCCCCCAGAATCCTACTTGGAGGGCCTTAGCAACATAAATAGGTCACTGAGACTTCTATATCATTTGGACATAGAACCACAGGAGAGGCTGAGCTAATGCAGGACCCGGCTCTCAGGACACTTTGCGTGGTGATGGTCCAGATCCTGTGCCTGGCACGTGTGCCACTCTCCTCACCAAATGCTTCATATTTCAAAGCCGACCTTCCTCCCAAGCATTTTGCTCATATGCTTTCTTCTGCTTTGCTCACATAATGTCCTAAACACTGCACTATTATACTGCACACAGCAGGCCAGTTCTGAGGCAGAGTAGTTGTGTGGATTCCAGAACAAGACCTTTGAGCAAAGGAAACTCAATCTGGGATGTTTTTTCTTTCTCCTGTGAGTTTTAAGCCTGAGCAAAGGCTGCCCTGTATAGTGCCCTGTTCATAAAGCCTTGGCAGAAGCCAGGCTCCTGGGCAGCTCCTTGAGACACGAGACTCCACTGCAGCAAGGGCTGAGTGGCCCCTGTAGAGAGGTGGGGACCCAGCCTTGAGCTCTGCAGGACAGGGACTTGAGCAGCAGAAAGGAGGAAAAAAGGCTGGAGGACCAGCTCTGTGCAACAGCAGGCTGCCCGGAGTGCCGCTCACATTCTTCTGAGTCATGTTTCTTCAGGAGGGTCCAGGGAAATCCACCTCCTCTTAAGAAAAACAACGATGCTTTATTCACGTTTATGAGTCACTGACCTGGGCCCAAGGATGGCACTGTTCTTCTATATGTCCTCCTCAGGTTTCTCTTCCTTTCCAAAGACTTCCTGGGTGAGCTTTTTTTAAAAAAAAAATGCAAATACATGTTTGTAGTACATAAGTTTTACATTCATTCCAGAAAATATGTACAAGTCCTTGCATTCCTTTCCCTCTCTCCTCCCTCCTCCATTCTCCCTCATCCATCTCTAGGTCTCCTTCTTGTTTATAAAAGCTGTATCTCCAGTTTCCTATTGTCTATCTTTTTGAGGGGCTGTTTTGAAAAATATTTTATACTTTGGAGTTCTTACAGAAGAGAAGCCATGTGATATTTAACTTGTGTGTCTGCTTTACTCCACTTAATATTATGATCTCAAGATGCATCCATTTGCCTTAAAATCACTCAGATTCACCCTTCTTTATGGCAGAGAGGCATTCCATTACGTGCCAAGGTCACATTTACTGTCCACTCATGAGTTGATGGCTCTATAGGCCACTTCTGAGATGTAGCTGTTGTAGACATAGGTATGCATGTACCATGGTGCTGTGAGGTCTTTATTTTTGGACGGAAGACACCTAGAGGAGGAAGAGCTGGCTCAAGTGAAACTTCTATCCTTAGTTTTTTTGAGGAATCTCCACACTGACTTCCATAGTGGTTGTACTAGATCACACTCCCACCAATGACATGGATGGCCTTCTTTTTCCCCCTGCAGCTTCACTGGCATTTGTAATTATTTGATTTTTTTTTTAAACGTGAAGTATAGACGGCCAGTGACTACATGAAAAGATGCTCAGGATCTCTGGTCATCAAAGAAATGCAAATTATACAACATTGAGATTCCTTATTGTAGAGCGTTTTAATCTCATTGCACCATGGTAAGCACTGTTGGGATACAAGACAGATAGAACGGACTAGACGTGTATTGTGTGTATTGTTACAGTGCCATTTACCAAGTGTGCATTGGATCCCCACAGACATACCATCAAGCATTTGTTGTTTGTGCTTCTCAAGGAACAGAAGTCAGGGTTTAAAAAGACAGAGCTGGGCCACAAGAGCACTCAGCTGAGTAATGGTAAAGCTAGGCCTAGCACCTCTGGGCTCCACAGAGAATAGATTCTCCATGATGGAACCCTGAAGCTTCAGCCTCCCCTGCTTCCTGGTGGGCAACCTCTGTCTGTAAGCCAGACGAAAGGACTGCAGGGACTGGCCCCCAGCAGAATCAAGGACAGAAATCCCTGGACAAAGAGCTGTGTGTTGGTGCAGTTCAGGCAGCACGGCAGGCTTTCCAGGGCATGGCCCAGAGCCAGCACCCTGAGTAGGTTTGATGGCAGGCAGTCCACTCCCCCTCATAGACACAGACAGAAGTATGGCTCACCAGGGCCAATTCTCCAGTGCAACTTGTGCTAATCTTATGGCCCAACAGTGAAGATCACTGCTGTCTTACCCGGTTCTTCCCTGTCATAGTCTGTTGTAGTCTGGGAGGTATAGCATCCTTGTGCTGGGCTTGGCTCTTCCTTGGAAGTTGAGGGCTTTGGGTTTCAGGCCTTTGTTCACCAAAACATTCTCCCTGAGCATCATTATTATCTCAAGAAAAGAGGTCTGGATCTGATGACCAGAGATCTGTGCTCTACTCTGCACATGTGCAGCCTTGTTCAACCCTTGGCTGAAAGACAGGCTTGCCCAGGAAAACCTGCTTCACAGCAGACAGCCTTCTCAGCAGTAACCAGAAATTCACTGAGAAGGTTCAGGGTAAATGCATTTTTTTCTAAGTCACTGAGAGAGTAGTCTTAAGGCACAGAAAGAAAGGTTTCTCTACGCTGCCGGTATCTGCCACATTGGCTGAGGGCTGAGGTCATGACAAAGGAGGGAGCCGCATGCTAGCCAACACTCTGGCCTCCAGACAGCCAGCTGTGGGTATCAAGGCAGAATGCAGCATCTTCCCTGAGACATTTGGCCATCTTTCCTGGACTGGCTTAAAGGCTTCACACAGAAAGTGAGTTAACGCTGGTCCATCTGTGCCAGGGCATGTCCAGCAGAAGCTTTTCTTTCCAACAGGGACTCACAGGAAAAAAATCTGCAAGTTCATATTTCTCTACCCTGGGAGGTGCTCCTGGAACCCAAAAGGCCATTTAGTGTCAAATTCAGCCATGCTGAGCATCGCATAATGGAGAAACTGTTCAAGCCATCCCATGCAGAAGCCTGAAATCTCCACAATAGCTGGCAATGCCCAGCTCTCTGGAGCAGTACTCGGGTCTCTTTGCTTTGGAAAAACAAAGTGATCTCAAGACTGCTTGAAACCAGAAACCCCAAGCAAAGCCCTTTGGTGGTTCTTGAAAAGGAATCACAATAGAATTTTTAATCTCGGTACTCCATAAAGCCAGAGGGTGTCAGCCTTCACTAAAGTAACAAGTGGGTTTATCAGAATCAGGGCATGAGTTTCTGCTGATAAAGCCACCTGCCACCACAAAGCAGCACTGAGCTGATCTCCCTTCAAGCCAGTCTGAAGAGGTACATTTCCATGCTGTGTCTTTTGGCTGCTGCCTATAGCTATCTTGTGGAAGCCTGTTCTCAGAATACAGGTGCCTGGGGCCGATGAGATAGCTCAGTGGACTAAAGTGCCTGCACAGACAAGCTTAGCAAGTGCAGGGACCACGGTTTGATCCCTGGAACTACATGCTACACCAGCCCTGCCCCCAGGGTGGGCTGAGCAGGTCAGAGTCCTGGCACAGTGTCACATGCCTGTAATCCCAGCACTGGGGAGGCTCACAGTACGATGATCACCATGAGTCTGAGCTGTGTGGTGAGACCCTAAAACTACCAAAAACTACTTTAAAGAGAAAGGAATACAGATGCTCTGCGCCACACTCAGGAGCCCTGCAGCACACACAGACCAGGGAACTCCACGTTGCCACACGAGCAGTGGCTAGGTTGGCGCAGTCAACAAGCATGAGGCTCTGTACCTCGGGGAAAGGATTTGTTCAGGCTGAGCTTCTGGGCTAGCTCTCCATACAGCTCTTCCACATTGCTCATAGATGCTTCTCTGTTTGTGTCTGGTACCAAAGTTGAACACACTGCTGAGTTTCCACTTGCATCACAGTTAGTAGGGGGAAAAGTGAGTCCTCATTTGAGCAATGGCACTGTAATGTTTGGCAATGAGATCCACTCCAATAATGCAATTGATAGGTGATTTCATCCTCAGCATAGTGTGCTGACACAATCTGGGACAGTCCCACAACACTGGGTGGTGCAACATTAGGGAACCTCTTTCCTATGTCACACATATTAATCCTGAAATGTGGGTATGTGACGCCTGTCCATAAAATAAAATGCAGGCCACTTCTGTGAGTGGTGTGTAGTCTTTGACTCCCCAGCAGCAACAAGCTGTTAGTCTATGCCTCACCATAGGCAGGCTCTTTTCTGGTTTACTCTAAGGTAGTGAACACAGGCTTGACATAGTCTATTCTCCTTGTCACCCCAGACCTCAGTGACCTGAAGCTGTGGCCAAGTAGGGGAAAGTCATTTAGAAAGTCTGGATTCTCTCCACCTGGGGAACAGTAAAAGGAATGTTATATGCTTAGCAAAAAAAAAAAAGAGAGAGAGAGAAAATATCGACCCAGACCATTCATTCATGCAATGAATACTTATTGTGCACTGTCTGTTGGACAGTTAGGGATTGGATAGATCACAGGACACAATGAAGCCCCCTGTCCTTGGGGACCTGGCATTTGGTTAAGGGATGCAGACAAGAAACATAAATTAAGACTTGACTAAATTAGCCAAGAAGTAAAAAATAATAAGTAGAGCAGAGTAAGGTGAAAAGGGGCAGGAGGAAGAAGTAGCATGTATTTGATTCACTGGCCAACGTGTTTCCGGGTCTAAATATTTCTCAGATGCGTGCTAATGGGGCACGTCCTGGTAGTGACTGCTGATTTTCACTGGGGCCAGTCCTACACTGAGTGCTGTGCTCAGTGTTGACATTGATGTTCCCTTTTGGCCGTAAGGCTGCAGCCCCTCACACCTCTCTCACAGACACACCTTAGTTCTTGGCCTTGGTTTTCTTCATCTTCATGCTTTGTCTTTACAGCAAGGATTGCTCTAAAAGCACTGTCTGTCCTTTCAATTTTCCATTGAGTAGATGGCTCCAGAAAGGCTGGTTCTCCCTAGAGTGCATTTGTTAAACTCCCTAGTAAATGTGCTGTCCTTTATATTTCAGGTGTCAGTGGTGGGCTTTTCCATACAAATAGAGAGGAACAGGAAAGCAAATGGGAGGGGCCTATGGTCTTCATGGCTATGAATACACATCAAGCCTGTGCACTGAATCACTCTGTGGCTGCCACCTGTGGCTGGACCAGTTATCACTCTCTAGCATCCCACTGAGGACACAGCTTGGGCTGCTGGTTGGGTGGCTTATTTATTTCTATCTTTTCCTCTTTCTCCTGTGAGAGAACACAACATGGTTGGCTGGGACTTCCAGGATTTTGCCATGTGATCAGCCTGTATGGACACATAAGGATCTCTATCCTCTCCCCCGGCCTGAAACACAGTAGAAAGGATGGAGCTGCATGCTACTTTCATGATGAGGCCACAGCTTTAAATCATGGTTGGTCGTTTGGAGTTACAGAAAAATCTGATGACCACCCACCCACTGTTGACAGAAAGAATTCTCTCCTGCTATTGGGAATATTTGTTTGCTTGCTCTGTGCCAGTAAGTAGAACAATAGAATAGAAAGAAGCATTGATTAAAAAGTCAATGACCACTATAGCCATGGCCATAAGTTGGGCTATATAACCAGAGTTTTTCTGAATAGCTGTGATGTAGCTTTCAAGTAGGATTAAAGCTTTCAGCAGATGAGTGATTGAGTAGAGAAGCTGATGAGAGAAATTGGAGATAGATTTTTGTCTGTGCAATAAGCCTGAAAAGTTTTAGTCAGACTTCAGGTGACAAACACCAGTTCCTGGATTTCCATGGTTTTCTTCTTGCTTTCATTTCACTTTGTCCCTTCTAGCCCTTTTCTCTGCTCTGTCCCTGCGGAGGGGCTTCCTTGTGCTTGCAGTTCTGTGTGTCCTGTGCCCGCCCCGGGTGCACTAATTACCACCCTGCTTTCTGGTGTCACTCCTTTTCCTTGACTTTTGGTCAAGGTCACGAAGCTGACCGAGCTTCTATCTCAACGGCCTCGAGTCTCCTGCTCTCCTAGCCCTCACTCTTCCTCTTCCTCCATCTCTTTATTTTATCCATACACTGCACATCATTCCACTCCCCTCTGTCTTGTGTGGTCTGTGTTTCTCACTCTGTCCTGGCCAGCAAGGTCTCTCTCCAGTCCCATGATCCCCGTGAAGCCCTCTCCACCCCACTCATGCTTCCTCCTTGGTTTCCAGCAGCTCTCAATAGCTCTACTTTACCTTGAACACAAGATGATGCTTCCTCACCATCTTGGTTATAACATTATCTGGGTTACTGGTTTCATAACACTTAAGCTCTATGCTGGCCGAGCACACGATGCAGGGCACATGATGTTTCCCAATAAATCATTGTAGACCAAATTACCAGCCTCTCCCCTTCCCAAAGAAAAGGCCTTAACATCTCTCACTTTTCTTTTTGCCTCTCTCATTGCACTCCATCTGCAGACCTTCCTAGATCTCTCAGAAAACGTCCACAGAGCTTTCAGACTCATTCTAACTCATTGCCAAATTGACTTCCCATTTGCTTGGTTTGTTCTGAAGTAAGAAGAATCTATTTTCAGTAGGAATTGTGAAAGAAAAAAAGGTCAAAAATAAAAACAGCTTAAAAATTTTTGTCTTTTTGTCCCCTTCCCTGCCCTTTTCCCCTCCCCCACCTCAACTTTCTGTTTTGCTTTTCATGCCAATTCCAAAGACTGTAATTTAAAAACTGAGCTGGCTTTTCCAGAGCTATGAGGAATGTGCATCTGCACGTGGATTTTTCCACAAGAAATTTGTCCCTGTCTTTTGGCTCTTCTTAGCCAGTAACAAGGAGACCAAGCCATGTACCCATCCATCTTTTCAGTTCTTATTCTAATTTGTTGAGAGGCTCAGAAGAGGTCGTAAGGGATGGTTTGCGTTTCCCCCTGTCAGACTGCTGTTTGATGAGGTTTGTGTTCCATTTGTTCTGATGGTTTTTATGGTTTCTTTGTTGTTTGTGGAAAGACTTTGAAAGTCATAATTCTGTATCCTTAAGCCCTTCTGCTATTCCTACTCCATGTCTCAATGGGAGTCACACCATAAGCAAGGAAATGAGGGAAGTTTCCAGCCAGTTAGTTAGCCAGTTTCTGAGTATGGCTATAGCACACACAGATTCTTTCAAGAAAGGCTGGAGTTCACCATAATTCACAGAGTATTCATCAAGACAATCTAGAAGCAAGCCTCTGGTCTCCAGTCATTTCCAGACAGGAAACAACCCTCTATCATTCATTCCCACCCATCCTGTGCACACAAGCTTACTTTATGGTCCAGGCTGACCTTGAATTCACTGTGCAGCCCAGGCTCGCCTCAAACTCATGATCCCCCTGCCCCAGCCTCCGCAGTGCTGGGCTTGTATGTATGCATGGCTGTACTTGGCTCTATCACAGACTCTGACTCCATTGCTCCTTTCCCAGCTACTCCTGAAGCCTGTATTTCTGACCTTTCTCCTTTCTTTCTAGCCACCAGGCCTGAACCCCATCCACCACTATTGATGGAAAAAGACCAGCAGCCTTCAGATAGCCTGGGATGTGCTCACACTTTTAATATTACTTCCCAACACCAGAACACTAAAATAAGAGACTAGGCTCACCCTCCAAAGAAAGCCAGGGGCCTAGGCTTTGAGACTCTTCTCATGAGCTTTCATCTGAGTGTTCCTTATGCTTCTGTAAAGCTTCTTGAAGAATTTCCTTCTGTGTAGTCGCAGATAATTTTTCTTTCTCACCTTGTGTTATTTTCACTGTGGAAAGTTTAATAATGATTTATATATGTTATCTCATTTGTTCATTAGCACAACCCAAGGGGTAGATAATTCTTCCTGCAAATTTTTGTTTCTATATGAAAGACTATTAAGGCTTGGAGATTTTGTAATCCAAGCTCTCAGAACAAATAATGGCAAGGAATGAACTTGAGTCAACTCTCTGGCTTCAAGTTCAAGGTTCTTTCCATGACTTTGACTTCCAGATAAGAATGAACTCTTCTCAAAATGAGTGCTAATATTTCTTCTCTTACCCCAGCCCCCACCCTAAGGGAAGAGTATACCTCAGGAATTTAGTGATGCTTAAACATTTATTGTTTAATTAAATTTAACTTCTTCTGACCACTAAGAGATAATCTTCATGCAAGCTTTCTGCAACACAGGCAAAGCTCATGTCTCCCTACTCGTTGTCTCTCACTAGACCCTTCTTATGACTCAGTCAGGAGAGGAGGATGGGGCAATAACATGAGTTCCGGCCTCAACAAAAGTAAGTAAATATCATACCATTCTTGAAAGGAAAACATATTTTGGTGCTGGGTGGAAAGTGAGGTCGTGAGACAAAGAGTAGGGCTAGCACTGGTTTTCATGCAGTTTGAATTCATAAGAATCAATCTTCAGGGGCTCGAGAGTGTAACCTGGTGGTAGAGTGTGTGTCTAGCATTCACAAGGCCTTGCCTTCAGCCACCAGCACCAAAAGAGGGGGAAAAAGTTTGACTTACAACTTTGTCTGTGATACCCAATTCTTGAAGATGATATGAAATTTCCATTTGTAATGGAAAGATTTGAGATTTGTTTCACTGTGCTTGGTTTTAGAGTTTTTAAAGTTTGAAGGTTTGTTGGAAGTTTCTGTATCAATGAAACATTGGATTTGAATTCCATTAGCTAAGACAGGATAACAAACTTTGATGAGTTTGTTCCTTCAACTGATGAGGCTTAGTCAGGACTTTGTTCCTCTCCCTAGTTCATGAAAGGCTCATGAAGAGATGCTAGGGATGTCGAAGTATTCACCAAGTGGTAAGAAGAGATGTGCTGAAGCCCACCACGGGTCTCCACTAAGGGAACAAGGAATGAGGTGCTGCATGGCCTCCTAAGTCAGAATGTATGGTTGTGCTGTCTTTAGAAGTAAACTGTGGGCAAGGGACTTAGCTCAGTGGTGGAGCACCTGACTGGCAAGCATGAGGGCCTAAGTTCAATTCCCAGTAATCTCCCTCCAAAAAAGGAAGCAAAATATCAAATGGATGAATGTGTAGAACATGGAGTTCTTTTAAGAAACAGTCTGCTCTGGGCGTGGTGGCACATACCTGTAATCCCAGTTCCTGGGAGGCTGTAAACAGGTGGATCACTATGAGTCAGATCTAGTAGTGAGACCCTGAGCACCCTGAGTGCTAATATTTCCTTTCCTTAAAAAAAAAAAAAAGAAAAAAAGAAAGAAAAGAAAGCAAACAGTCTGCCATTACAAATTAGAGCCCATTTTAGGTACATGTATTCATTATTTGTCGACTTTGCACACAGCTCAGCTCTGTGAGGCTCACAAAGATGAACCTGACCTGGGTTGGTCCCTGAGGAAGGAGTGAGAAATCGGGCACACACATAACTCTTTTCCTCTGGGCAGTATGAAGGCTTTGCAGACTTCCTCTTATTTTTGTTAGCTCTGAAAGGAGAGATGGAACCTGGTCCTGGGAAGGTGGAAACACATCCAGCTCAATGCCGCTGTTCTCTGATAGTCAGGGTCCTGGTGAGGACCCTAGATTCCTACAGTTTAGGATGTATGATAGAAAATTAATCCAGAAAGGTAAAAATTTGGTTTGTGATTACAGCTGTAAATAATTCTTCCAAGGTGATGAGGATTCAGGAAGGTCTCTAACCAGGGGGGCATTTGATGAGTTAGTGGGGGCCATGGAGGTGCTGGTTAGACTAAGCCCGAGGCTGGACAAAGAGAACAAACAGATCCTAGATAAGAAGAGGCAGTGTGAAAGAGAGGCCATGTGAAAGGGGTACCACAGAGTGGAGGCCACAACAGGTGGGGTCCTGGAAGCAGGTAACCTTTGCTTCAAGGTCACCTTCTTGTTAAATGTGCTATTTTAAACTAAGTGCCACAGTCCCAGGCTCAACAGATGTGCTATGTTATTGCTTGCTTTTTTAAAAAATTGTATTCTGCATTGGCTGCGCATTGGGATGTAAGCTCTACAGAAATGCTGCTGAGTCTTTGGCGTGGAGAGCAGAGCTGGCACACAGCAGATCGCTGGTAAATGCGTACGGAATCAAACAAACGCAGGCTGCAATGAGGGTGATTGGGCAGAAGTGCTCCTGTCTCCTGCAGTGCAAGTGTCAGCTTCAGGGATGGTGGCTCATTTCCTAGGTCTCCTTTCTCCCACACAGGTCCTCCCCTTGGAGCAGCACAGACCCTGAGCAAGAGCACTGAACAGCGATCCCAACCAGGTACCCCCCTGTGCATAATCTCTCCTTGGTTCTTACACAGCTGTGGGTTCCACATAGGTCATTGGTGGGAGATTTGGGTGCACTTAGCCGTCCATCACTGCGAGTTGTGTAGGCAGTGGTTCAACCAACCCAAGACAGAAAATTCAGGGGAAATGTTGTGTCTGTATTCAATATATATAGAGTTTTTTTTCCTGGTCACTATTCCTTACACAATACAATGTGACAAATAGTTGCATACCATTTACACTGTTTTGGGTATTATAAGTAACTTAGAAATGATTGAACATATATAGGAGGGTGTACATAGGTTCCTTGCAAATAGCACACCATATTATATAAGGGACTTTGGCATTGCAAATATTGGTATCCATGAGGGTCCTGAACCAATCATTTGTGGATACCAGGAGAAAGCTCTACCACATATATTATCTCTTTTATCTTCAAAGGTGAGTCTATATTTGGCTTGCTATATGCAGATATGTGATGTCAGGAACAGATAAAAAATAGAGGCTTGTTAAACAGAACTGAACAGAACTTGAAGAATAATTGTTCTAGTGCCTGTTTTGTAAAAGAAAGAAACTGAAGCCTAGAGAGATAAAATGATTCATTGAACAACTGCTTCATGAGAGAAATAGAGTTACAACCCCAGGCTTCCAACTTTTTGTCCAAGTCTTTATGCTTCACCAAAATACACCTTCAAAACTATACTCACATTTATGGCTCTATTAAACAATTAGGGCAAAAGAACTTTTAAAGTCATGAACTTGGAGACTTTTAGAGGTAGAGCATGTGGACTATGTCTTTATTGCCTTCTATAGCATCTCCATCCTGAGCTCACCTCACTTCTGCTTGAATATGTAGGGCAAAATAGAACTGACAGCCTAACTTGGGTAAGTTTCATGGAGCCAAAGTCCCCAGTAACTTCCTCATCAACATCTTAGTTTTCTCTGGGAAGCAAAGTGTTCTACAGGTACCGTCATAGCCTTGACGACAGCTGTGGGCATCCAAGCTCCAGCTCCTTCTCATCTTCATACGATTTGGTTTGGATTAAGGGTTTTGTTTTGTTTCTTTGAGACAGGGTTTCACTGTACATTTCAGGATAATCTTCACTTTGTAGTTCAGGCTGGCCTTGAACTTGAGATGATCTTCCTGCCTCTGCCACCTGAGTGCTGGGATTACAGGCATGCACCTCCATGACAGGCTCAGATTAAGTTCTAAAGTAGCCATTTGTCTTGGGATAGGCACTTGACCTTTCCCCCAAGACAGAAAAAGAGTAATTGCATAGGAAGGTAAAGAAAATACTCACTGACCATGAAATGTAAGCAGTTGTAGAGTTTCATGAGGTACCTGCAACTCCACAATTATACATCACCTGGCAATAATATTTTATGTCATACAAAACATGTGGATGAAAACAGTGGACTAAATGGCCTTGAGGAGTCTGAGTTAACGGTCTAATTAGAAATCCAAGAATCATATTGAATTGGTTAACATTGCAGCTGTAACTATTAAAAAAACTCAAACTGTGCAAAGATTTGACCATACTGCCAAATTGCAATCCAGCCCTCTGCCACAGGATCCTCAGCTGCAAAAAAGATGAATCGCACCTAAATTAATACTGTAGACTTTTTAATGGCTAAACAACCCCAAAGTTCTCAGCAAACCAAGAATTTAAGAATAATGATTTTATAGGTAAAACTACAAACTCTGGTTGCTGTTATTATTTCCAACCTTAAAATTACAGAATTTGGTAGCAGCAGGGACCTCGGGCTGGGAGCCCAACCCATTTGTTATACAAATGAAAAAAATTGACACTCAAATTTCCAAAAAAATTAGTTACAGCATAGTTGGGGCTGAAACCCGCACTGCTTGGTTTCCAGCCCTGTGGTTTTTATGCCCCATCAGAAAAACAGATATTTGTAATGTTTCTAGAATTTGGTAGAGCTGTACTTACCAGGAGATATCCTTCAAACCTATTTCAGAAGTGACCCTTCAATTTGCTATGAATTTTGGAAGCCAAATATGAAAACAATGATGTCATTTGAATTCCTTATTGTTTCAAATAGGACTTCAATCAAGATCTTTGAGATCTTCGGATAAAAGCAGTAAATTTTCTGAAATCAGGCTTTCCTATGATACAGAAATAAAAGTACTAACACTGGGCTTTTGTTATTGTCAGTGCTGTCTGATGTTTAGTAACAATGAGGCAAACTTCCTTTTGTGTCTCCCTTAGATCCATATCAGATCCTGGGTCCAACCAGTAGTCGACTAGCCAACCCTGGTAAGTTTACCTTAGCCTTCAAGGCTGTCCTTCCAGAATGTCCTGTAGTTTTCTAAGGTCAAAGAAACTTCTTTCTTAGTCCATACACCAGACTGGAGGGTGATATGTGCTTCTTTTACTTCTTTCCTCCATATGCTTAGCACCTGTTTCTGTAGCGTGCAAACAAGGTATCAGAATTTATTACCAGGTGGCAATGTTGCTCCCGGGGGTGCTTGTGAAACATAAACATATCAGCACAATGCCTTGTACTGACATTTAGATTAGTAATAAATGGTGCAGATCAAAGTTCCAGTAGGGAAAGATGGGGAGATCATAACTGTGAGCTCTCCGTTGTGTCCCCCACACAAGGCCCAAGTGAATAAACATTTCTAAATTGTTTTCATTTTAATTTCAGAAAGAGTTATAGTTATCTGGCCTTCTGAGAGAGGCATATCCCCAGAAATCTGCAGACAATACAAGTGAATTTGACGAGGAATTAGGGTTTATTGTTAACAATAACTCTCAGGTGAGTTCTGCTGAACCAAGACTCCTTTGCAGTAGTGAAGCCCACGTAGTCTCCACTGCAGGGAGTGGAAGGCTGCTGGTGAGGCCTTGCCTGTGTCTTAGTTCCTGGAAATGCTGCTCAGACAACGTAGAAGCCACCCAGCACCTACTGTTATTCCCCCCTACCCAGGTTCTGCTGTGCAGAACTTAAGAGCTAGCACTCTGCCAGTCAGGTTGGGTCAACGGGAAGCCTGTGCCACACCTTCTCCCCATGACTCCAGCAGCCCTGGGGCTGTTGAGCTCCCAGGGAGCACTTGGAGACTTGATCACTACACAGAGATCAGCCTGCAATTCAGGAAAAGCAAAAATGTCTTCACAAGACATATGGGGTCACAGGCACCTGGACTGGAGCAGGAACAGCACCTCACTAGTCGACTTGAGGCAAATCCTCCTAAGATCTAATCTTGCTCAATGCACCCATCTTAACAGAAAGCACCACAGTTAACAATAATTTGGTGTGTATTTGCCGCTAGCTAGAAGAAAGGATTTTAATGTCCTCATCACAGAGCAGGATTAAATGTTTGAGGACATGCTGACTCCTGAGTCCTCATCACACTGAGCACATGTATGGAAAAAGCACCTCTGCCCAGACGTGCTGTACAGGGCCACCAGGACAGCTCTCCTTGGAAGAAGAGCAGCTGTCTCCATTTTGGCTGAACCTGGCTTTATTTCCATGTATTGATGTGTGCAAAACTGGCTAGAACATTTCTTTATCCCCTCAGTTGGCTTTAAGCAATGCACATGGGTCTAGCTGAGGTGCCAATGATAGTCTTTAAAGCAATGCGATAGGTCAGTGATGCCCACCTGTAGTTCCCAGGTGGTGTGTGTGAGAGCTAAGCTGAGTGTCACTGAGTCTGGGTCTGAAAAAAGAATCTATGACATCTCAGGGCATGAAGACTAGACAGCAAAGCTGAAGCTGACCCTGGACAGGAGACGCTTATTCAATCTGTAATATGCAGAGTATTCTCTCTCTCTCTCTCTCTCTCTCTGTGTGTGTGTTTCTCCATCTCTGTGTCTTTCTCTGACTCTCTGTCTCTGTCTTTCTCTGTCTGTCTTCCTCTGTCTCTCTGTCTCTTTGTCTGTCTCTCTTTCTCTGTCTCTCTGTCTTTCTCTGTGTCTATCTGTCTCTGTCTCTCTGTGTCTGTCTCTGTCTCTTTCTTTCTGTCTCTCTCTGTCTCTGTCTCTCTGTCTCTGTCTGTCCCTCGTTATCTCTGTCTCTGTCTTTCCTTCTCCCTTCCTCCCTCTTTCTCTCTCTCTCTGCCTCCATATGGCAGAGTTGCTAACAAGCCTCCTACCTAGCAGTCCAACTCACAGCACTCACGTACTTCCCCCTTCTCTCTCAGTCACTCATCCCTGAGCCACTCCCCACTTCACAAATTAATAAAGCTCAGGTTTGACCCTGGGTCATAGCTTCTATTCCAACTAGTCATTGTTCTAACTGGACTTAGGATCCCCTTAGCTCCCCCCAGTTACAGCTATGTATCTTTATTCTTACCTTGGGTTGCACTGGAACTGGTAGATTGGAATTACTTACTGGGATTCCAGTAACTTTTTCCAGGGTTACAAATGTGGAGTCCTCTGGACCGTGACAAAGTCCAGAAGGGCTTCCTACAATATCCAATTGTTCTTCTATGTTAAACAAGGATGCTAAGAAGGAGTTGTCAAGCTGATCCTAAACCAAAAAGGAAACAGGGTTTCTTTAAAGGATAGGTGAATCCTGTGCTCACGTTGCTCTGACTTCACCAGACTCAAAGGCTGTTTTCTCCTATTTGCCTCCCTGCCTGCAGGAAGTGGACAGATCCAGCTGTGGCAGTTCCTCCTTGAGCTACTCTCTGACAGTGCCAATGCCAGCTGTATCACCTGGGAGGGGACCAATGGAGAATTCAAAATGACGGACCCCGATGAGGTGGCCAGGCGCTGGGGGGAGCGGAAGAGCAAGCCCAACATGAATTATGACAAGCTGAGCCGGGCCCTGAGATATTACTATGATAAAAACATTATGACCAAAGTGCATGGCAAGAGATATGCCTATAAATTTGACTTCCACGGCATTGCCCAGGCTCTGCAGCCACATCCAACTGAGTCGTCCATGTACAAGTACCCTTCTGATATCTCCTACATGCCTTCCTACCACGCCCACCAACAGAAGGTGAACTTTGTCCCTCCCCACCCATCCTCTATGCCTGTAACTTCTTCCAGCTTCTTTGGAGCAGCGTCACAATACTGGACCTCCCCTACTGGCGGGATCTACCCCAACCCCAATGTCCCCCGCCATCCTAACACCCACGTGCCTTCACACTTAGGCAGCTACTACTAGAAGCTTAACTATCGGTGGTCTTCCCACTGAAGCCCCAATCCTTACTCTCCCTGGATATTTTGGACTCTAAAGGACATATGTGACCTTGACAAGGAAAACCAAAACTGGATGTTCTTTCTTGATGATAGAACCTTTGTATTTGTCCTTTAAAAAGCAGTTTTTGTTTTTGTTTTTATGTCAGTAACTTTTGCTTTCTCTACCTGAACAAAGAGACAGATCATTCCATGGCCTGTATGCCATTTTGGATTTTCAGTCTCCTGTCATCTTTTGAGGTGAACATTTAGATTACTGGGGTGTTTATATCATGGTTTTGAGAAAGAAGCTGTAAATTTTTTTTTATATTTTTATGAATAAAGCAGTTTCTTAACACACAGGTTTCATTACTGTAGGATTCAATACAATACTGAATCCTGGACATACCAGTCCTGGTCTGGTTTGAGATGTAGTGGAAAGAGAGGCAGGAGGCTTATGGTCTTGTTTTAGGATTTTAGGAGGTCCTAATCCAGTGGATGGCCACTGGAACATTGGCTCTGAGACCAGTGAAGTTTTCACCCAACTGGAATTTGCAAGAAAGAACGTGTGTATATGTGTGTATTTAAGATGCCGTGGGCATTGCTTGTGCTCTGACTGACCATTCTGCTAGAAAATAGTCAAAACGTGAACTGAGAGTCTCATGCAAATGCAAACATTCCTGAAAGAGAACTAAATATCGTTTTTTAAAGTGACAGTGAGTCCCAGAACTTTGAGGAGTCATAGGGATTTTTAAACTCAAACAGATTCGCAAGCGCTGTGCGTTTGTCAGACCATCTGACCAGGGTCAACCAATCAGAAGGCAACTTACTGTATAAATTATGCAGAGTTATTTTGCTATATCTCACAGTATTAAAAAGTAAATAGAAAAATTAAAAAGAATAAAGAAACGAGTTGACCTCGGTCACAAGTGCAACTTTACTATGAAATCAATCATCGTTATTTTTTTAAGTGTAATTTGTACATCTTTTGTCAATCTGTACATTTAGGCTATTTGTACGTTTTTATAGCTGGTTTTTAAAAAGCATAATGTGACTATTGCTAAAAAGAAAACAGGGCATTTAAGTCACTGACTTACTAGGAAGACAAGCACTGGTACAGTTATTTAACAGGCATGTACAAGCAACTAAAGCAATCCATTTAAATTTTAATGCTTTGAACATGTTTGTAAATAACATAAGAGCATTGATAAGAACACAGAACAGAACAACCAAACTTTCCCTTGTGTAGGTGGGGGATTTTTCCTGCTCTATATATGCAATCTATTTTTAGACATTAAAATATATATAATTTTGCAAGTAATCATTGACTTTTTTGACTATATTAAGTGTTAAGCTGACAACTGTCAATGGAGACTATGTTGTAAAATAATTTGACTAAATAAATTGTGCCTTCTCTCAGAACTGAGGACTCTCTTATTTATTTTCCAGCAGGTCAGAGGGTTTTCCTGGGAGGCGTTTTCTATTTACTTCTTGCACCATTAAGAATTATTCAAGTATACTTGCTGCAGTAGAGCAAACGGTGAAAATTTGATGCAGTTTTGCCTAACTTTGATGTTCCACATCATTTTTGGTGGTGAATCCACAGGCTGAAGTGGGCTGGTTGTCACTGACAGCTCTAAGAGGTTTGCCATCACGGTCCTGAGGGGTTTTATAAGACAGCCAGGGCCTGGGTAGTTGGTCCAAGGGGAAGAGCAAAGCAAGCAGGTCCATTCAGGATGAGTCTCACTCATGACACTTTACTCTCCTAACATCCACCAAGCCCTTCTAAACCTTCTGACACTCCAGCTCAGAATCAAAGCTCTGCTTCTTTTTAGTCCCATGCTAACATTTTATGGCCCACACAGATTTTTGAAGTATTTGTTTCTGCCCAAAGAAGAACCTTGCTTTAAATTGCTTCCCTGTAAGGTAGCTTTTTCTTTCATTTCCAATATTTGTAATGAAAAACAATACCTAGAAAGCCCTTGATGCTTCAAGGGAACTCCCAGCAATAGTTACTGTAGACCTTTCCTTGGGTAACACAGAGCATCTTCTGGACTACTTACCTACTGAAATAAATTGAGATGTATTCCACAGCACTGGTCTCCATTTTTTTTTATCTTTGTGAATTTTGTCCTCATGTGCATTCCCACTAAGGGAGGACTGGTATTTAGTCCCCTGGAATGCCCAAGTTTAAAGTCAACTAGTTAGCGCACAAGTTTCCTGCTGACTCATGGATCCCTGGAAACAATTTCTTTGTTCTTTTGACTGCTACTCCACTATTTTCTCCATTCAACCCTTCTGTACCAATGCTGGGAAGCTAATACCATCTGGCAGACTACAAGCCAAGCACAGAAGGGCACAACAAGCCTGAAGCAACTCTTTGGAGCAGGAGAGTGTCTTAGACTGGGTAGCTTGTAGACCCACCCAGAAATGTGTTGCTGACAGTTGTTCAGGTTAGGAAGTCCAAGGTTAAGGCAAGTAAGAGCTTACTTCCTGATTCATCAGTGGCACCTTCTCACTCTCTTCACATGTGTGACAGGTTGAAAGAAGCACCCTCAAGTCTGTATAATAAGGAGATTAAGCCCATTGATGAGGGTTCCACTCTAAAGACCTCTTCGAGAGGCCCTACCTCCATACTGTCTCCAAATATCCACACAAAAGGGATTAGGATTCAAGGCATAAATGGGGAATGATCTTTGTGCGTGTGTGTGGATGTTGCTGGGGAATCAAACCCAAGTCCTGGAGCATGCTACCTGAGCATTCTACCATTGCAGTCCATTCCCAGCCCAAGGTCATCATGTGTATGTGCTGTGCTGTGTGTGTGTGTGTGTGTGTGTGTGTGTGTATGTGAAAATATTGTTCATTCCAACATGAAGGAAGTCATACTTGCAGCATCTCTTGCTTCAGATACAGTCTACAACCACTAGAAATTTAACTTAACTTAAAATGATAATGAATTTACTGCATCAGTGATATCTGGATGAAGTTGAACATGTTTATTGAATCCATGGGTAATGATCGAAGTATGGGTTCCCACACAGGGAACCCCTCACTGAGACCAAATGAGATCTGGAAGACCCAACACCAGAGAGGAAATCATCATTTGTCCAAGCCAAGCCAAGGAATTGCCAGTCCAAGGCACCAGTTGATGGGGAAATAAAAAAAAACAAAGCAAAGTGAAACGAAAGAGCTCTTTGCAGTCATGAGTTTCACATCCACAAATTCAACCAACTGCAGATGGAAAGTATTCCAAAAATAATTACATGTCTACTAAACACCTACATTGTCATTGTTCCCTAAGCAGCACAGGGTGACAATTATCTCCACAGCATTTGTGTTGCACTAGATATTATATATAATATAGTGTAGGTTTTATCAAAGTACAGTGCTATTTTATATGAGGAAATCAAGCATCCAGGGATGTTGGAATCCATGGGATCCTGCAACCAATCCCCTTAGATTCCTAAGGGTGCCTGCATTTCTGGGAGAAGTCTGTGAACTTGGTTTCAAATATCACTTCTATTTCACAACAACCATCATACAAATATTTTGCCTTGAAAACTATGTAAAGGTAGCTTTTGGAACAACGTGGCTGGAGGAGTCAGCACTGGAGCTTGACTTCCTGCTGCCTGGCCAAGTTCCTACCCCTCGCTGGGTCTGCCTCTCCAAAGTTCCTCTGCCAACAACAGCAAAGCTGTGTCCAGAACTCCCTCAGGAGGCTGCCATGTGATGGTTAAGGAGGGAGAGGGACTTAAGAAGGATCTGGAATGAAGGGCCAGGGCACCAGTTCTGTGGAACACACAGAGACTCTGCTTTTATCCAGGAAGGAACTTGTATTTTGCAAAAAAGCATATTGGGCATTTCATCACATAGAAAGCTACTGAAATTGACACTGCATACCTTCTGCCAGAGAATCCCTCTAAAGGATTAGGAAAAGTTGGCTGATTTCAAGACTACAAATCCCAGGCTCCCTCTGGGAATGGACACTTCTGAGAGGAAGTGGTTTAACCAGGCAAACCTCTAGGGTTTCAGCCAATTGAGAAAGGATATGGAGGAAAGCCTTTAAAAGGAATGTCGTTCACATGCCTGAGGTCTGTCTCCCTCTCTCACTCTTACTTGGCCTCCTGTCTAATTGTTTCAGTCTGTATGAGCTGGTAAATTCCTAAGCACATAGTCAATTTACACTTAGCTTAAAAGCTCAAGGGGGAAACACAAAAAGTTTCCAGCAAGACCACTTACTTACCTACAATTGCTAGATTAACCTTCTGGATTTTAACTGAGTTAACTCATGTGCTTACTTAATGAGAGTGATACAGGGGAAATCAGTGTAACTCCCAACCTGCTACATGTCAGTTATATTGAGTTTGTGTTCCCCTAAACTGAAGACTGAATTCTCAGAAAGAATGGAGGTTAAGAGTAGGAAAATTTTATTGAAAGAAATAGCTCCTTAGGGACAAAAGGGAACGAGAAAGTAGGTTTCTGTGGCCCTCACTTCACAGAGGAAGTTGTATAGAACAAAACCACAAGATGGATACAAAAATCACGAGGTGGTTACAACATCAGGAGTTGGGTACAATGTGAGTCGAAACTATGATCAATCAATCAGATTACAAATATAGACACCTCATTAATATTCATCCAGTAGGGAAGCAGGTCACCCATGACAAGTGTACTTGGAGAGAACAAGGACTTCTTTAGGAAGGAGTTGGTTAGGCCTTTGCATCCACTTAGGTGACTGATGTCTATCTAGATTTTATTGGACCAGTTACAGTATATTGCTTGTTCCTTGGGATGGCCAGTAGGCCTGGTCATTCTGTCTTTATCTTGAGTCCTGGTCTCCAACAGATGTGTTTCCACCCAAGTTGTAGTGTGTTCTCATCCTCTGTGTTGACTCCTTTGAAGGCTAAGCCTTTCTGACTGCCTAGAATATTTATTCTTAACTTAGTTGTCTTTGTATCCCCCCTTCTCAAGAGGTACTTCTACCTGGTGTGAGGGGATAAGAGGTGGTAACTGTTTTCACTACTTCTGACCAAAGGTAGTTCTAGTTATATCCTGAAAAACTATGTAAAGACCCTCAGTAGATGCCATGTTAGGTAGGTGTATAGTCTGAAGGCTAGAAGATACAAGGCCAAAAAATCTGCTAAGTATCCATGGGCTAAATGCTATGATGATGAAGAAGACTGCTATGCACAAACCAACAAATATTTTCACCAAGAAAAGTCTTCCACAGTAGAGTAAAAAGAAGGTCTGGGGAACTACAAAAGCTGACATGGCATTCATTGTCATTGAATGTCATGAAGAGCCATCAAAATAGTAGCAGAAGGATCAGGAATGTACACACAAAATTCAGCTTTTGTCATTTCACATGTGCCTCCTTCGCTGCTATTAAGATGTTTAATGCCATCCAGTTTAGGAGGATAGCTTGCCTCATTAATTTTTACTTCTTCATTTAGGAGAGAAAGACCAGTTGAGGTGTCATTTAAGGCCCATTGAATATAGTTATCCAAAGCCTCAATATGTGGCTTGGCATCCTCTGATCCTAGGGAAGGGACAAATGACCATACCAGTGAAATACACTTCTAGACCAGTGATGTCATAGATGGGATAAGTTTGCAGGTTTGCCAATTTTTTTATACTTCTGATTTATAACCACATAAATCCCAACATGCATCTCCTTCTCCATGTAGGGGATAGCCATGCCACAAATTGGTTCCACGGGACCAATGAGTGTCATTGGGTGTTTCTCACTTAATTTCAGGGAGATTAAACCAACCTGTTAAACCGGTAAAATTATGATTTGTATACATTGCTTGGGATGGCAATGTGTCCATCATATTTAGTAAAATTTGACCTATGAGAATAAGAAGACTTTCTCTAAAGTCTTGAGTACCTCTGGCACCAGGAAAGCTATAGCAGCCACAGTTCTAAGGCATGCAGAATATCCCTGGGCTACAAGTCTGATTTGTGACTTAGGTATCCTGCTGGCTGTTGAGCAGGCCCTTGATCCTATGAAAGCACTCCCAAAGCCATGCCCTGCCTCTCATTGACATACAGACTGAAACAGTGCCCAGTCAGTAGGCTCAGTGCTGGAGCATCCAGAAGACCTTATTTAAGCTTCTGGAATGCAGTTTGGGAATCAGGTTCCCAGGATAAAATAGGGGCATCTGCCTTTTGGGCTTCCTTTATAAGCTGATAGATGGGTCATGTGATCTGACCCTAACCCATACATACCCTGCTATACAAGGTAACAATAGCCTACAATTACTAGAAATCACTTTCACTGGTTTTGTGTCTACACAGAGGAAAGTATTGGTTTTCTCTCTTCCCTCAGCCTTTGGGTTCACTTAGATTTATGATAAGGTCCAAATATTTTACCTCAGGGTTGTGCCTTAGACCTACGGATGTTATAACTTCTGTCTGCTAGACAATTCAAAAGAGCGTGGTTAAACTGGCTAGAGAGCTCTTCTGAGGGAACACGTAATAGTACACCATCTATATATTGTAGTACTGTGACTTAGGAAAATACAAAAAATGCCAAATTGTAGGAAAGCACTTGCCCCAAAAGATGACTCTCTCTGCAGCCTTCAGGAGGCACAGTGCAAGTCAGCTGAGGGTCATGATCGTGAGAACTTTCAAAGGCAAAAAGAAACTAAGAATCTGGCTGTAAAGGAATACAGAAGGCATCTTCTAAATCTAACACTGAAAACCAACTGGTATCTTCAGGGATCGGAGAAAGGAGAGTGTGCAGGCTAGGTAAACTGGCACAGTTAAGTGAGTAAATACTGGGTGACTTGACACTATTGCCACATATAGCAGTCTAGTGTCTTGTCCCAACCTCCACTCTCCATTGCATTCTTGGGCTATCAAAGTCAGTGTGTTGGAAGGACTGTTACAGGGTGGAAGTGAAGCCTGTTCCCTTAAGTTGTTGATTATAGGCAATAGTCCTTTTTAACTGCAGGCCTTGTCTTCAGTGAGGAAAAAATACTAGGATCTTTAAGATATATTTGTACCAAGGCAGCTTTATTGCTCTTCCTATGTTACCTTTAGTTGGCCATACTTTAGGATTTATCTCTGTATCCATGAAGAGGAAGCGGTGTACCTAACCTTGGGGTACATATATTACAGTATAAACAAGATATCTCTCTTGAGGAGCCAAACTGGACTCTAAGGCATACTCATAAAGGAAAGAGAGAAAAGTGTCCATGTTACACCCTAAGGTTCTAAGAAACAGCAAGTTACCTCCTCTTCAGTGACTCTTTTCACTGAAGCATGGTGGCTGGAAAGGAGTCTGGGCTTGAAAAGAAGAACTGAGAGACACGTGTCAGTGTCTAGCAATAGGCTGTGTTCTTTTTCTTCTATGGTCACGATTTCCCAGGGTTCCTCCATGGAGATGACAGTCTGGCCAGAGAGAGAAGGCAGAGTGCCCCACAGCCCTTCAGTCTTGCTAGATCAGCTGATAAGATGGCTGTGATCCTTGGGACCTCTGACTCAGGAGGCAGCCTGGCTACAAGTAGTCACCTTTGCAATCACAACATGGCTTGGGGGGGGGGTATCTTGTCATGACAGCTTTTATCACAGTCCTTCCACAGATGGCCTCCTTTTCCACAGCAGTCTCAGGTAAATTTAGTCATCCAGCTTTTCTTGGAGCTCTGAGAGTCTATTCTTTTTAAGGCCACAACCAAGGCTGCCACTACCACTTGATCTCCCCGTGGCCTTCTCTTAGTCTCAATTATAAAATACTGAGGAGGCAATTCTCACTAAGGTATTAAGTGAGCTATCTAGAGTAAAAGCCATCTTTCGTAACTTTTTTTTGTAATATCCAAACCTGAAAAAGTAATAAACTTGTCTTTAAGAATAATCTGTCCCTCTACCAAATCAAGAGGGATGTTTTATCAAAACATCCTCTTGTATATGATCTAAGAAGGCATAGAAGTTCTCATCTTTCTCTAGATGGATAGTTGACAATTTAAAATAATTGGAAGGCTTAGTTCTTTTCCTTCTTGGACCTTCAAGAACACGTTTCTGAATATGTCTCTTATTCCAGTCTCCCATCTGGCTGGTAGGGCAGTAGGGGCCTTGTGTTAGGATTGCTTGAACTCCAGTAGGAACCAGCTGTTCCTCTGGATACTTATCTTCTGGCCTTCTAAAATTTACAATATGATATTCATCTCCAAATGTACTAGAGCCTTTAATGCTGCTTTTCTTTCTCTAGAAATTAATGTTTCACTTAACAGTAATATTGCATCTTTCCAGTCTAGTCCATAGTTCTGAGTAAGTTTCCTAAAGACCTCAGTGTGTCTATCATGGTTATCTGAAAACTTCCCCAGATCTTGTTTGATCTGTTTGGGGTCACTGAGAGAAAAGGGCACAAGGACACAGGTAGGGTCAAATTCTCCATTCACTTCCTCTAAAGACTACTGTCTCTGAGGAGCTTGAAGAAAACCAGAGAGTGATGAATAGAGCCCAGTAGAGGATTTGATTAAGGTTGACCTGGAAGCCTTGGTTGACCCTTAAAGTCTAGAGGGAAAGTGAGAGGAACTTCAGGCTCAGTGATGGTAAGAGAGGCTTTGATTAAAGCTATCTTCTAAACCTCATCTTAATATCAAAAGGGCAAAGGAGGGGAGCCTTGGTCTTCCTCAATATATGAGGGTCATATATTTTTTCTAGTGTTTAAGAATACATTCCAAAAGAATAAAAAAAAAAAAAATCAACTTTGAATCTCTCATCTGAAAAACAAGAGAAAAATAGGCATCCTTTTAAATCCCTGTTTGGTTTGCAAGTCCTCTTAATGTGTACCCTGACGTGACTTCCTCCACTAGAGAGTGACCAGCAGGCAGATCAGCTCGGACTACCCACTCTTACTGATATAGACCACTTCTTTCTCTGGAAACCCTCTTAACTCCAGCGTGTATTTCCAAAGCATGATCTACAGTTGATTTCAGCTAAAATAGTCATGTTTAAAGAAGGAAGCACTGCTACCAAAATTAAACCAATAACCAAGACACTTGATCAACTGCTTTCCAATGCTTTGGAACAGAGTGAGGGGGAAAATAAACGGCAAATTGGAAGTGATTCATGCACTTCTCAGTCTGCAAAAGAGGTCATCTCCAGAAGTAGACAGAAGCAAGTAATGGTTCAGAAAAATCCGGCCCTGGGCCATAGGGCAAAGAAGTCCCCAAAGGCTGCCTATCTTATCACCTAGACAATTGTCCTTAGTCACACAGTTATGAAACTCACAGGTTAAAACCTGTACCTGTGGTCCAGCAACCATAAGTACTTGCCCTTCCATGCACACATTAGGGATGAGACCTAGACCTAGGCAGGGAAACAGAGCAAGAACGTTCAGGATTCTCCTTTAAGCTGAATCTGTTTTGGTGCCTTAAATAATATGCTTAGGAAGTAGGTCCTTTTGTTCTCACCCAGAAGTCCCTTCTTTCCACAGGATCTCAGTTCAGTTTCCTGTTCCCAGGAGACCATTGACAAGAAAACTTGAGAAGGGACATAACTGTCATGTGTGTTCTCCTTGGAGGATAAATTCTGATGTCTCCTTTAACCCAGGAACAAGGTACATGTTCCTCATCTGAGATGACTTTCCTGTCTTTGGTATTAATAACCACTCATTGTCTCTGGGTTCAAATTAAAAGTTCTTAGTTGTTGGATAGGAGGGAAAGGGACAGTTCAGGGTTTCTCTCTCTCTAAACTGTAGCAGAAGCATTCCACCAAAAGAAAAAAAGAAAGAAAATTATGAAGTGACAAGATAAGAAATGAGATAAGCAAAAGGAAGTCTTTTCTTCTCCTTCTCACAGTGAGTTCTTGAGACAGTTTGTTCCTGAGTCATTGCCCTCAGCTTGGAAAGGTGAGAGTAGGGAGTCTCAAGAGCTCAGATCACCTCCTCACCAGTGGAAGATCAGACTAGAAAAGAAACTGAGGCAAGAGACCCCCAAATCTCCTCTACAATGTAGAAGGAACATTAGGCCAAATTGTTCTAGTAAAATCTATCCTCCAAGTCTTAAGAATGGTGCCAGCATACCACCTTTAAATTGGAAGTTAGAGTCCCATAATTTATTAACAAATGTATACACTCACAACTAGACTTCATAAAAAGATCCATTTTATGGTACTTCATAAATTCACATTTTTGTTAGAATCATGTCCACTAGGGGACGCTCTAGCATTTATTTTCCCTAGCACTATTGTCTAAAATAAAACAATAAACCACAACAGTCAAAACAAGTCAAACAGATCAGACAAGGAGCACCAATAAATTCAGCAACTAATAAGCCCAACTGCACAATACACAGAACAGGAATACAAGATCTTGCCTGCAAAAGTGAAATGACCCATCAAAGAAACATCCTGTCTTCTCATATCCTCAACATAAATTCATCAGCATTAAAAAAATACATAAAAAGAAAAACATACATAAAAAGAGAAGCCATAAAAATTCAAGGTGTAAGTAACTGACAAACAAGGATGACAAGAAAGTCACAATCCAGAACGCATGAAACAAAAGCAAACTCTTACCTCCTTCCCATTGTCTCACTGGGGCCTCTAAGTGATATAGGGAAAGTAAACATAACTTCTAACCTGAGAGAAGCCTGAAATGCTGAGTTTATATTTCTCAAAATCAAAGAAAGAGTTCTAAGGAACAATGTAGGTTAAGAATAGGAAAATGTTATTGCGAAAGATAGCATCTGAGCCGGGCGTGGTGGCACATGCCTGTAATCCCAGCACTCGGGAGGCAGAGGTGGGAGGATTGTTGTGAGTTCAAGACCAGCCTGAGCTACAAAGTGAGCTTAAGGCCAGTCTGAACTGCATAGTGAGACCCTGTCTCAAAAAGACAAAAAAAAAAAAAAAAAAAAAAAAAAAAAAAAAAAAAAAAAAAAAAAAAAAAAAAAAAAAAAAAAAAAAAAAAAAAAAAAAAAAAAAAAAAAAGAAAGATAGCATCTGAGAGATAGAAAGAGATGAAAAAGTGGGTTTCTGTGAACCCCATTTCAAAGACTAAGTATTATAGAGCAAAACTGGGAGGTGGGTAAAATGTGGGCCAAAACTGTGATCAACCAATCAGATTACAAGTATAGACACTTCACAAATATTGATCCAACAGGGAAACAGGTCAGGTATAGCAAGCATACATGCAGAGAACACAGACCTCTTTAGGAAGGAGTGGTCAGGAACTCTTTGTCATCCACTTGAGTGACTGATGTGTATCTAGACTTTATTGGACCAGGTAATAACAATTGTGGTATATCACTTATTTCATGGGAGGCATGGGGTCCTAGCCATTCTGTCTTTATCTTGAGTCCTGACCCTATACAGATGCATCTTCTCTGCATTGACTCCCTAGAGGGCCTAAGCCTGTCTGCCTATCTGGAATATTTCTACCTAAATTACCTGTCTTGAGAGGCAATTGGGGAAGGTAAGTGAGCATGGTATAGTTTCAGAGAACCTGGGTTCAGATTCTGGTTCTTGTGTCTACTGAGCAAATCATCTGCTCCACTTAACTGGAAGCTGAACAGTGTATGGTCCTGGAGTCCCTGTGACATATGCAGGACAATGTGGAAAAGCCATTATGAAATACCACATAGGAAATATATATGTTATTAGTTATATGCTAATATAGACTAGATTGTCTTCAAGAATGTTTATTAGGACCTGGTAACCATAATATCTCTGATGACTTTACTACAGTGTAGACTTTGTTCTATGGTCAGAAAGGCATTTTCCAAATGAGTGAAAAGGGGAAATAAATTGGATTTTCCAAGGTGAAACATTTGCGTTCCTAGCCATAGCCCTTGTGGTGCCCTGCTTGGGCCTGTGCCCTCCACTGACTCTGTGTGTCCCCCTGAAGTCAGTGGAGCATGCAAGGCTGCAGGATGCAGCAAATGAAGTGACATTTTTCTAAAGGGGTCCTAGAAATGTACTTTGTTAGAAGTGTTGGATGAGATTTTTAAATTGTTTAAGGAACACAGGTTGAAAGCTGGGATTTTATACCTAGTGAGGCTGGATCCCAATTTTACAGACTGAAGCCCATATGATATTCCAAAGGAGAAGGACCTACATCTATCTTGTTTTCAGTGGTAGCAGTGGTGCATATAATAATTGTATACGATAAGTAAATGCATACAGAACAGATCTGTAGCGAGCAAGACCTAGCTATGAATCTTGCCATATCCACTACCTAAAGCTTAACTTACTATCTCTGGGCTTGATTCCCTAATCTGGAAAATATAATGGTAGTAACACCAAGCAAGATTATTACAGGAGTTAAGTTAGATCACATAAATAAAATTTTTCTCTATACTGAAAAGAACAATGGAAAGTGCACAGCATTGTAGTCCTGTTCTGAACATAAGCTAGCTCCACCTGTCATTCACAGTTCTGATCAGGGCTCTGTTCTTCTGAGGTAAAAGATAAAATTAAGCCACACTATTCAATTCTAGTGCATATTCTGAAAATATGATTTTTAAAATAAAACAACATTGTAAGAGCCTGCCTGAAATAGTCACAGGCTTTAAAAAATGTCAAACCAATACAAGGAATGTTTTTATTGAACTACTATGCTTTATTACCCTCAAATACTGAAATATGTATTTCTATAAAGCAATATTCTCGGGGCTTGAGAGATAGCTCAATGGTCTAATGCACCTGCTTAGGCAAGCTTAGGTAAGCACAGGAACCTGGGTTTGATCCCTGGCACTATATGCAATGCCACCCCCACCCCCAGGGTAGGCTGGGCCAGCCACAAAAAAACAACAAAACAATATTCTCCTACAGAATCAGGGTACCCAGGAGAATCAGAAACTTAACATAGTCAGACCACTGCCATCTAATCCTTGGGCAATATTCACCTTTGGTTAATTGCCCTCAGTGTTATTTTTTGTAGACAAAGGATCCCATTCAAACTCGTAGATCACATTCAGTTCATTTGAATATTCAGTGTTTTCTTAACTTGCAACACTTTGACTGAAAATTATGCAGTATTGTGTTATTATAGCATCACCCTTGTTTTAGGGCTGTGATGTCTCATCTTGCTTACATTTAGGCTATGTTTCCACTTGGTTATTTTTCTCTCATTGCTGCAACCAAATACTCAATGCCCAAAATGAAGGAAGGAAAGGTTTATTTAGCTCACAGTTAGTGGAGGTTTCAGCCCATACTCAGCTGGCTCCAAGGCAGAGTGGATCATGGCAGAGGGCAGCAGTTCATGGAGGCAGAAAACAGCAAAGAGCAAAGGGAGAGACAGAAGCTTCAGCAGCCAGCAAGCTTCTCTTCCCTCCTTACACTGCAATGCAGATTACCTGCCCTAGGGCAAGTGTAGCACTCACTCTCATAATCCAAGCATTGAGTCATGACTATATGAGGCTTTCTGGGGACACCTAGACACAAAATATAACACTTTCCCTGAGAGGAATGCCATCAGTGTTACACTGAGTTCTTATCCTTACAGACTCCTGGGTGTCACAGAATCTAAACTCATCTCATTATTGACTAAGTTCCATCTGCTGGTTTGTTGAGGGTGGTGTCAGCCACCCTTCTCTGAAAAGTTACTCTTCCCTGATTGCAATTAGTATTTTGTGGAGCATTGTATGATGATAACTATCCAATACAACACTGAGTTTCAATGCTTCATTCATACACCTATATTTAAGTAAATATCATTAGAGGTATCTGTCTTTAAAGTCTTTTAGACACAGATATCTCTAAAAACTCATGATTTCCTATGTTATTGAGTAGACATACTAGTATCTTATTATTTATTTTGCTTATTATTTTGTCCCTAAAGATATTCAAGCTGGTTTCAATGTGTTTTAACATATGATCAGAGCTAGGTGATGTGTATATACATACAAGTACCTAATTCATGTATATATGTATCTGATATATTCACACACATGCACATATGCACGTAATTATGCACACATATGTCTACATTCTCTATTTGCCCTTATTTCTATTCATGTTGAAAACTCTGGGTGAACTCAGATGCCCTCATTTCCAACACAACAACACAGTGTTCTCTGCAACTTCTTCCCTTTCCACATTTCTAAATTCCTTATTGGACAAAGAGGAACAGCATTTTTGTGTACTGTACTCTGTGTGATTTGTCCTCCGACCTCCTGTACATGACAACATTATCGCTGCATCCCCCCCATCCCTATTCCACATGCTCCTCTCTTTGCTTGGTCATTAACTCACCTGTCTCTGGCATCTCTACTGCAGGAAACCTTCCTTGCTCCACTCTGGTTTATGCTTCTGTGTGGATGCCATCCTCCAACTACTCCAGCAGGACACACCAAACCTAGTCCCCTGTCCGCAGAGGTCCAGGACTACTCACATGACAGTCCACACCATCTCCACCTTCCCTCCCCAGCGTGGGCTCTGACACTTCACAGCAGGACACCTTCAACTCTGGCACTACTGCTGTCCAACACTATCTTGTTCTGCTGCACCCACAGCTTCAGGAATAAAACCTTCAGGAGAGGCAGGAAGATGGAAGAGGAGAAGGGGAAAGGGACAGGAACCATGAGATTCATCAGTAAATTTGTCTGCCTCTGTATACATACACACACACACACACACACACATGTACTCATGCACGCACACACGCACACACAAACCTTCAAGGTACAGAATCTGAAAAATCAACAAGAATGGGAGTATAGGAGTAGTCAACTAGAGAAGCTAATTAAGCTAGCAGTTAGACGAGAATGAGAGACTGAAGGAAAAACAAAAGTGTTTAAATCCTGTGCTAGGTGTCCACAATAGAGAGTGGCAAAGAGAAAGAGAAACAGAGGCCTGGAGCTTACAGGAAAGCAGACTGGGGTGACACTGACACTGAATAGAGGGTGGGACAAGGTATGCATGACTTTTGAGTTATTTTTGGTTGCTGGCTAGAGCAATATAAGAATGGAGGATTGACTTGTGTCTGAAGGTCTACATTCTCCATTAAACAATACAGGATGAAGGGCAGGCATGGTTTCTAGCTCCCTCCCTTCCTCACTCTGCCATTTTACAGAAGGATTCAGTGCATGTCTGTCATTTGTCAGACTGTACTTGTTGAACAGAAAATGTCCACACCGTACAGTAATTCTGCTAGGCAATGTGGTGTCTGTGCTCTCCAGATACTGTTAGCTCTAGAGATACACAGAAAAAAGAGAAACCAGCCAAGATGCAGTTAGAGCATAAAAACAGACCCTTGCAACTAATTTACCAGCAATTTTTAGTGAAACCCAGGTTTGATGTTAATTGATTTCCCTGATAGATGTGGCATTTCTTTCCCCACCTATCATTGTAATTCCCAGAGCCCCAACTTTCAGAAATGTTTAGTTGAGCATCACATGTAGTCTAACAATACTTCCCAGACACCTTGGCTTCACTTGACAGTTTCGCCTTCCCTTGCTCTCTCCCTCTGACTTTTTTTTTGCTACACAAACTTATCTAGCAAATTTCTGCATAATGTAAAGATTTGACATTTGGAAAAAAAGTTACAGTAAAGCATGTGAGCCCCAGGAGACCTATTTGCATCAAACATCTCCCTGAGAACTTTAAAATGTGGGAATACCAACTACCTGTAGGGTCTGAGTCTATCAGGAAGAAATATGGGCTTGCCGCTAATTTCTGAATGGCTAGGTTAATTGGAGTATAACTTAAACTTGACTGTAAGAGTATTTCTGAGGATTCACAGCCTGCTCTTTCCATATTGGACCTTTACAAACTCAGTGCTTGTCTGGTCAGAATACATCTCCCAAAACTTCATGTAGATGTAAATGACCCCAGATGGACAACCAAGATCTAGATTTGCCATTTGGGTTCACAGCCAACTCTCAAAGGCAGATGGGATTGAAGAGGAAGAGGGACAGAAATGTCAGGACTTCCACCCACCCCCACAATAAGCAACACTGCCAGATCTACAGTTACCTTCCTTGCTGCCCTGCCCACTCAGGAGACCCACCGTCTTAGAAGATCCAAGTCCCTCGCCTCTCCAGAACTTTGGCTAAGCCCAGGAGGGATATCATGAGCATTAGTAGAGGTTCCAGAAATTCACATTTGCATATAATGTGTGTTTAAGTTAAATCCCATTTTGCAGGAAATACTTGATTTCTTTGAGTGAGATCTGAGATCTGTCACCCAGTTGGTCACAGCTGACAACAAATGACAGACAACTGAAAAGCAGTGGAGAGAAAGCAGAGAAAAATCAACCATCTTGCAACTCATATGCAATAGGAGCCTTGAAGGAGCTGAACAGATGGGCAAATGTCCTTTATGCATGAGGACCTTCTCACTGTCCTGGGAGAAGGTACAACACGAAGAAGAGTTTCTCAGACACAAGTATATTAATGTCAGTGCAAGACAGTGCTTCACTCTGGGTCACAGCATCCCCAGAGGGTGAAAGCCATCCTTCTCTAAGTCCTCCACCACCCTGATTGCTGAGGAAAGTGGAAAGACTGGACGAGACATGGAATTTCCTGAACTTGGTGGATTTATAACCAAAGATCCAGCAGATGACCCAAATCGTAACTGCTGGCTGCAAAACAAATTCAATTATCCTAAATTCCAACACATCACCCTTTTTCCTGTCCTGAGACCCGTTTTTATCATACTCTTTCCTGGGCCATCAAGCCCTGCTGGGGTGTCTCAGCCCACATTTAATATTTCTGCATGCTCAGAGCCAAGAAGCAGTGTTGAGGACATCTCATTGGAGGGAAAAGGCCACATTCTTGATGAAGAGCAGTGACACAGGTTCAGTCTTCTCCTCTCCCTGCCTAGTCCACAGAATGAATAAGTCAGTCCTATCTCCATTTTGTGGTCATCTCCAGAGACAAAGAAAACAGTTCTGGGTTATGGGAAGTTATTTTTTCTGACAGTATGGGGGCCCTCGCTTTACTGATTAAGCAGGGAAACTCCTGAATTAGTTTTATTTGCTGAAGTATAAAGCACCACTATACAAATAACACACCCATCATTCATCTGCCCTCCACCCCAGCAACTGGCCACACAAAGGAAAGAATATCTTAGACTGTTAGACATCCGGGAGGTGGGTTCTCTGGGTTGTAAAGGACAGGTGTCCACTCTGGCTTCCTGCAGGGCTGAGAACCCCTTCCTTGGCAATGAGAAAGACTGCAACCTGGACAAGAGAGGAATCCTTACAGGGCCTGCCTCCTGGACCCTGGGACAAGAGAGCTGCTGTGGTTCTGGGGATTCTCCTACATTTTCATGTCTAAAACCCCCTCCTCACATCTTTTCCTTTGTCATTCATTCCACTTTGCCTGCTTTATTCTTTCCATATTTTTCAGTTAAAATGTTCAGAAGGCAAGGTCTGGATGTCCAGCTCATTTCAGTCCCTTTACTCTGAGCCCCACATGGTGCCTGATCCCAGGATTCTCCCTGAACAGAGCTGTGGGCATGACACACAGCACCTGGGCAGCCTGCCACATCTCCTAAGAATGACACCCAAGCTTTAGCTTCCAAAACTTATTTGCTCCTTTGCTTTACCCAGAAATCTTCATGTTATGTTCTAGGGAGCCTACAAATACCATTTTCCAAAAGAATACAGTGTCACCACTAGGCTTAGAATAAAATGTGGCGTACAGAGATAAGCATGAAGTGTGACACGGATTATTTATTTTTTCATTTAATTCTTGCAACAACCCAGGAGGTGGGCATTATGGATCCCAATTCCTAGTTGAGAGCTCCCAAGCTCTGAGATGACAGTATGTGGAGCCACAGAAATGTTTGACCTTGTGTCCTTGCGTTGACCTTTCTGGGATTCTCACCTCTGCCGTCCCATCTCCCTGACCCCTCCTCCACGGGAGACCAACTGCCCCCACAGAGGCACAGTACTTTTCGAAGCATCCTTGCACATTGCCCTGTAGCATGTAGCAAGAAAGGATTTTACTTACCCAGCGGTTGTCTGCCTCCCTCACCCACGCCCACACACTCTCCCAAAGACCCTGCTTTGGCTCACTTCAGGGTCCTGGGGCTCCAGGCATACAGTGCTCTGCCTGCCTATTCACAGGCCACACACTAGCCTAGTGCTCTACTGGGCAGCTGCGCCCACACTCCAAAGCTCCCTGACCCGGTGAGCATGGACCGCCCCTCCCCAGGCCTCTACAGTTCTGAACGTGCCCTGCTCTCTCAGGCAAGAATCCTCTCACCTCTTTGTAGTTTCTCTGAGTCTACTTTCGCAGCAATATTCAAGCCACTGAAAAAAGGGTTCAGTTCGTTTTATTTATGCAGCATTCCTGGAAGCCCCCAAGCCATCTGTCAAGGATCCCCCTCCAGGGGCGGAGGTGCCTACCTGGCAGGGCCCCGCCCGGCTCTGCCTGACCACCCAGGCCCTCATCTTGCCCCACCCACTCGGGTCCCCTCCAGCCCTCTTTGAATCCAATCCATTTAAGATTCCCTTTGAAAAGGTCTCTGTTTGAGTTCTTGGGCTCTGCCTAGAGGGCGGCAGATTATCTGAAAATAGGTGTTATTGATTACAACCAGGTGGTCTTTGTGGAAAGGGGTCCACTTGAACCAAAATAAATATTTGTCAGCACAAAGAACAAGCCGGTCCCTGTTGCGGGCAGGGGGCGTCTTGGCCCAGGCCCAGCAGCCCGTGACCCTCTCATCCCGCGGCTCGCTTCCCTGCACAACCCTAGATTGTGTTTGTTCAATGAGGACAGAAGGGGGGTGCCAGGCCCACAATAGCCCCGCTGGCTCTTAGGCCAAGGGCTCACAGCCCACGCCGGCTGCAGGCTCGAAGCCTGCCCGGGGCTCGGAATTGTATTTTCTTTGGCTTTCTGGCGTGCTCCTTATTATTTATTTCTTTTCCTTCTGTTTTATTTGTATTTTCAAGTTGCCGGCCGGGCTGGACGCCGTCCATTCACCCCGCTGCCTTGGAGCCCGACGCAGACAGCCGGAGCCGGCCGAGCAGCCGCCAGCAGAGGGGCGCAGGAGGGCGCGGCGCTAGACCTGGGTTGGAAGCGAGGCTGCCGGGGCGACGCTGGGCGGGTGAGCGGCTGGGCGGGATCCACCTGGCCCAGGTGGGGCCCCTGAATCCTGTCTTTAGGCCAGGAATCCTGTGATCCGGTAGGAGTGATGTCGTTTACTTGGAAAGCTGGTGCTATTTCAAGGTGAGATCTGAGGGTCAGTTCAAAAGGAAGTTGAAACCTTGACCCTCCGAGTCCCCGCTCCCTTCTTGCTTGCACTCCCCAGAAGCCCTCCTCCCTCACTCCTCAGGGGTCTGAGAAGTGTCCTTTTTCCTCTCTAGATTCTAAAGTCCTCTTGCAAGAACCCTGGAGGATGAGCGCAGTGCTAGTTTAGGAGGCCAGGGTCCCTTGGTTGAGTTGCCTTGAGGATACCTGCACCCCAAAGCCGAGATCAAGGAAAGGGCCTGGAGGCTGCAGAAGGTATGGGGCGGAGGAAGCGAGAAAGGCTGTCTTAAGATTTTGGAAAACAGAACAGTAAGCGTAGGGACCAATCTCCTGTACTACATGCCATGCCACCCAGTCCTCGGGCACACGGAGCTGGTGACTGAGTCAGCGTGGTGGAGCACACCTGTAATCCCAGCGCTGGGAGGCTGAAAACAAGAGGCTCACTACGAGTTGGATTTGCTTAGTGATATACTGTACCAAATACATTTAAAAAAACAAACAAACAAAAAATACAGACAGGAAAGTCTGCAGTCCAGTCAGGAAGTAGAGACAAGGAAACACTCCAAGAAACAGGGAATAGGAGCCAGGGAGATAGCTCAGTAGAATAAGTGCTTGCCTGCAAGCGCAAGGGCCTGAGTTCAATCCTCAGTTTTGAAAAAAAAAAAAAGAAGAAACGCAGAGTAACCCAGTCCTGCCAAGGTCAAATCACGGGACGGCAGAGCCTCTTGAGGCAGGAAAGGAATGGAAATGGTTTCCAGGGTTCTGACACCCTGCCTTACTGATCCAGGGCTTGCTCTGCTCTCCTACAAATTATAAATCATTTCTCCTCCAGGCATTCTCTGTAACTGCAGAAGGTGATCCTGGCATCTGCCTGTGAGGGAGCAGGCCATTTGCTGGCAGCAAGGGAAGGGCTGTCAGGTGGAGCTTTAGGGCAGCCATGCTGACTACGCCCAGCTCTGCCTATGTCTTTCTTTGGCAGGAATTTCCTCTCCTCCAAATCGGAGGCAGATCTACCATTAAGTCAACATGGCACCTAAGCAGCATGCTTCAGGCCAGCCCCTGGAAGCCATAGTGACTTCCAGTAGCCAGAAGAGAACCCAGGCGTGCAAGGACACTGCCAGACTCCTGGGTGCTCTTCTCCAGCTTTTCTCAGGGAGCCTTGCTGTTGCCCCCAAAGTGCAGCATCAGGAAGGAGAAAGAGCTCTACAGGAGGAGGGCAGCCTAGGACTCAGGGAGACAGGAAACACCCTGCATGGTAGAAATGCCCACAGACTGGTCCAGAGGCAGAGCAGTGCTGGGCTGCCAAGGAGGCAATGGCTCAGCAGTAGGTGACTGCTGTTTGTTGCCTTGGTTATGGCAGTCGCAGCCACCAAGGTCAGAATTCATCAGGTGGTAAGCGCAAGTGGCTGTTTTCAGAGCTAGCATGGATTTCGAGGGCATGTGATCCATTGGCTCCACTGATCAGGAAGGTAGCAGTATCCAGTGTACTGGTCTTTGGAGTCCTCTGAGACACCTAAAATGCTGATTCCAGAGGTCTCCAGAGGCTGAAAGACCCAGCCTTTATAACAAGGGCTCTTGAGTGACTGAGGACACAGCAGGGCATGGCAGCTGTCCTCTGTGGTGTCCTGGTAGGTGCCTAGTAGCTGGCCGGCCCTGGCAGGGAAGGTGGACCGTTGCCCTCCTGGAGGCACCCTGTTCTCTTGTTCCTTGCCATTTTCCCAGCTGTGAACATCACTAAGCATCCCAATACCTTTTTCTCAGGGTGTCTCTCTCTGAGGTGACCCAGACTAAATCAGGTCCTCTGCCCCGTGGTCCCTGACACCTGGGTTTTCTATCATCTGTCAGTGGAATATGAATTTGCAGAGTATTTTGCTTCTAATGTGCTCCCAGGACTTTTCTTAGTGCTTGAGGATTTATTGAAAGTAGCATAACATTTTAGCTAGTGGTGGTCCACACTGCACTAAGTCATTTCCTATTTTGGGTTTTCCATCACCACCAGTAACCCTGGAGCAAACACCTAGGTGTACACCTCCATGTGAACAGTCCCTTCACATAGTCACAGTGAGTCTTGACAGATCTGCTTCTCATCAGCCTCTTCAACAGTTATTTCATTGTCATGTTATGACAGAGAAAGCTACAGTGCAGAGAGGCTGGATGACTCTCCAGATTCACACCAAAGTGACTCAAGAGTCAAGATCTGAACTCAAGCCTGCAGGAGACAGAAGTTGGCCTGTTGCTGAGGAATTCAACAGAGCCTAACTTGTGCTTATCCCAGTAAGTTGTGTTGCCTCAATCATGAGCATTGCATGAGTTTGTAAAGCACTTAGAACAGTGCCTACCCATAAGGAACCTACGTAGCTGGTGGTGGACAGACCCATACTTGCTCTTCCCTGGCTGGCCACATATGGCATAGTGAGTTAATAGCTTAACCTTTCTGGGTCTTAGCTTTCTCGCCTGTAAGATGGGGGGATAATTTCATCTTCATGGTAGGGAAAATTATAAATCTCAGGATAACATAGACTTGATACAAAGTAACAACTTTTCCTCCTACAGCAGCCATCTCTCTGGAATTTCAAACTTCTGCATTCATATCACAATTTAGTTTTCGAAACCTGTCAGTCATTTTGTCAGCCCAACAAAGCTGAGAGGATCCTGTCAAATATTCTAAGAATTGTAAGGGCCATCAAGGAGCTTTCTGGTGTGGGGACCCTTCTGTGCTCCTTAGGAGAAACAACCTTTCGGTTTCACTTTGGGGATCTGGAAGTGTGTAGCGCCATCTGCTGGCCATGTGCAGCCCTGACCGACAAAGCGCAGCATGGCCTAGGGTGAGATGGACTCTGGTTCACTTTTGCTCTCCAGTGGCTCCATAAGAACTAGAATTCCTAGCAAGAAAGGATTACAGAAACTTTCTACGAGCATGTAGGCAAATATTCAAAGGTCAGGAAATCTCATTGAGAAAAATTATCCGTGGTAGAAATCATGTGAAATAATGAGATTAAGATAAGAGTGTACATTTCTTTTATCCTAATGAAACATACTACTTTTATATGAAATAAAGATTTTTATTGCAAAAAAAGAAAAAGAATATCCAGTCTCTGCTCGGCAACAAAAGACAGCAGAAGGCCGGAGGAACATGTGCAGCACAGGATGAGGCCGAAGCCAACACTTTCCCCACCTGCTGGAGTCCTCAGTTTCTCCAAATAACAGGATAGGCTCACAGTTTGCTGGGGCTCGTCCACCCGTGATCTTCAGGAACTCCACAGGATAGAACCAGCAATGGGAGCAAGGTGAGGTATTCAGTCTCCAGCTAAGGTCAAGCTTGGAACAGGATTCAAGGAGAGAAATTCAGAAGCAGGAAACAATTCAGGAAAGTGGAAGTGGGGCACAGCCGGGAGCACGCCAGCAAACACCCTGTGCTGTCTGCCACTGTCATGAGAATCTCCACCCCAATTTCATCATCAGCCCTTCACTGTCAGTTACTGTGAGCCTGTCTCAGATCCTGGCAGTGGGGATTTGCATTGTATTGCATTGCACACCATTTCCTTTTATCATCCAGTTACCCTTTAAGATAGGAATTATTGTTCCTTACAGCCAGTAAAAAAGTAGCCTGGTTTAGAAAAGCCAAGAACTGGTTCCTGATAATGTGGTCGTAACATGGCAACATGGAGCCTGAACCAGGCCTCTCTTCAGAGCCCCAGAATTTCTCACCACTTCCTGTTGCCCTCTCTCTGCCTACATTTTTCCCTCCGGTCATGCAGGGCTCTTGTTGGTTCTGGCCACACCTGACCAAGCCAGTGATGTGGGGATCTGAGAAGCCACGGAGGGTGAACATCATCTCTCACCAGTACTTTCAGTCCAGCTAACTGCACCTTGCTGGTGGCTCTGCAGTTCAAGGATGAGTGAATCCCTCCTTTCACTTCATGAGTAACAAAGACAACCCTCTGAGCACAGAAATGGCTTCTCCTCTGCAGGGGGCTCCAGGGCTCCTCAGATGCTAGGTGCAAAGGTACATGTTCACAGACCTGGATCCCTAAGGAAGCATTTCAAGGAGCAGAGCCTTCTCCATTCCCCAGACTCATCTGCCCTCCTGGTCCTTGCTGCCACCTTGCTTCAGGTTCAGCACTCTTCGGCATGGGTGGCCCTGGGAACTGGAGAAGTGCAGGAAAAAGCACTGAGCTGAGCCAACAGCAGGGACCTAGAGCCTCAGTCTGGGCAAGGGTTATGCTCGAAGGCTAGGTTCCCCTCTAGAAAAACAGGAATCATAATACTTTCTCTACCTCCTTAGAAAGCTAGGTGCTGCCCCTAGTTTCTTCTCCAGTCTGTTCCTCACGTGAACCCCAGAGATGAATTCCTAGTGTGAGCACCTGTCTGGCAAGTGCAAGGGCCCAGGTTCAGTCCTTGGTACCGCATGCCATGCCAGGTGCTCCATGCCAGCCACTAAAACTGGGTGTGGTGGTGCAGGCCTGTCATCTCAGCACTGGGAAGGCTAAGTGAGTTCCCAGGAGGATCACTGTGAATCTGAGCATAATGCGACCCTGTACCAAAGAAAGAATGAGAGAGAGAGAGACAGAGAGAGAGAGAGAGAGAGAGAGAGAGACAGAGAGAGAGAGAGGAAGGAAGGAGGAAGGAAGGAAGGAAGGAAGGAAGAGAGAGAGAAAGAGAAAGGAAGGAAGAAGAAAGAGAGAAAGAAAGAAAGAGAGAGAGAGAAAGGAAGGAAGAAGAAAGAGAAAGGAGGAAAGAAAGAAAGAGAAAGGAAAGAAGAAAGAAAGAGAAAGGAAGGAAGAAAGAGAAGAGAAGAGAAGAGAAGAGAAGAGAAGAGAAGAGAAGAGAAGAGAAGAGAAGAGAAGAGAAGAGAAGAGAAGAGAAGAGAAGAG
>PVKA01002017.1:118103-133602 GCA_004027165.1 Ctenomys sociabilis | reverse complement strand
GGTCCCTGCGCTTACCTAAGCAAGCGCTTAGTCCGCTGAGCTATACCGCCGGTCCTTGGTTTCCTTATTCTTAAAGTCATCCTCCCCAGGCTCTGCAGCCTTTCACTGCCTGGAGCACAGCCTTCTTGGGTTTATGACACCTTGACTCTCTGAGGTGGGGGATGGGGCGGTGGGGTGGAGTCCTCAGTTCAGATAAGGTCCTGAGTTAAACAGACCTTAATTTGGATTTTTCACAGGACAGTTTCTCAGGCCTTATGAAGTTCTACACCCAAACTCAGGAAATCCCAGCATGTAGATTAAATTAGCACCAACAGAGGAATTGTATACAGTTGTTCTTCCTTTTCCATAGTTTGCACACACAGATTAAACCAACTGTGCATGGAAAGCATTTGGGAAAAAAATATATTTATATTGAAAAGGGAGAGACTTTTTTCCTGTCATTATTCCCTAAAGTATTACAATCATTTATAGAGCCTTTACACTGTATTAACATTATAAGTAAGCTAGAGATGATTTAAACAAAATGGGAGCATTGTGTAAATTATATGCAAACACTAAGCTTCTTTGTACAAGATTCTTGAGTGTCTGAAGACTTTTATATGTAAAGTGATGATTGGGGGTCTTTGATCTGAAGAAAATGAGAGATGATTTTATGCCAGAGAGTGTGCTAAGCCCTTACCGGATCATAAGATTTTTCTAAGTTCACTCTCAAAACCGTCCTGAGGTCGGAGATGAAGAAGCTGATGTTAAAATATAACTTGCCTCCGCCTAGTTGGGCGAGGCCACATACATTACAGTTGTTTTGGACGTAATTGTGACATGGACAGGATCCTGGGCACTACTGGCTCCTCAGCTGTACAGTTTTCCTCCCCAATTTCCTCCTTAAGTACTCAATAATTTCTCCTTTTATCCTGCTGCACACTTTCATCAAAACTCATTCTCAAGGGAAGATCTAATATCAATCATAGATTCTTTAATATAAATTTAAAAACAAGCCTGAAACTGTACTAGGTCCTTTTTTTAACATATAACTTTTCTTGATTAATTCTCAAGAGATTTTGGTATTTAAAAATTTATAGCTAATAATGAAATAAAATATTTGACCTCCCCTTTAAAGTGGCAGAGACATTAATGAGTAGGAGCAATTAGGGCAGCTTTGCCTTCATCTTTCAAGTAAAGCAAATGTTGGCTTTTGCTACTGCATGGCAGCTAGAAACACTGCATGAAGCAGCGTTCTCATAAGCCTTATGATGCATAATGTAAACTTAAAGTGAAGCAACCAAATAGGAATGAATGAAGAAGCTTGGTTTCCAACCCCACATCAATAAAACTATGTTTTGGGGGAAGTGAAGGGGTCATAGCAGTGTTCTTTTTATCTTCCCAACTAGAGAGAACTATCATTCACTGTTCTGGAGGTTTTATCAGATCAAGCCTGGACTCTGGCGTGGGCTCTGTCTCTGCTGAGCCTTTACTAAGCCATTGTTATCATAAATTATTATTATTATTATTTTTTATTGAAGAACAAATAGCAATGAGACAGATTCAAATCAAATTAATAGGACAGATTCAATAATTAATACATTGCAAATTGTTTTTGTAATGGTTTGTTATTGTACAAAGTGCATACAAGATATTCTACTTACAGACACTATTATAGTAGATGGCTTTAATCAATGAATTAAGAGAAAGGAGCTGTATACTTATTTTTTAAAGCTGAATTATAGCACAGTTTCAATAATTAATACTTTCTACCTTGTTATCTTCCTAGTGGTTGTCCATAGTACATGAAGCCGAACCACTATTGTCCAAGCACTATTAGTGCAAATCTTGCCTCTCATAGAATTATGCAGAAGCACCGCCTATTTATCCTAACTGTACTGTTTATACAAACACATCATGGTTCTTCCTTTGTATCCCCCTGTTTTTGTCTAGACCTGTTGAAGATGGGCACTCCATTGTCATTAAACCATTATAGGTGCCTAAACTTGGCGACACAATCCAACACAGTCCAGCATTCCACAACAATAGTGAGTTATCTGAAGAAGTTGTTGACTACAGCCATTTACTCAACTTATTATGGCCCTGTGTTACATACCTTATTTTTATACTTTTCTGCTAGATAGTTAAGACTGAGATAAAGCAAGACCTATATAACAAAAGATGTAGCTTTTGTATCTGATGAGGTCAGTGAAGTCCCTTCAGGGATTTTCTTGTAATCCTGTACCTCACTCTATAGATGCTTTGTCTGTGTCAGCCATGTGGATGAGTCACAGCCATTGCTTGACCAGTTTGCTCTCTGGGAGAGCCTGAGAGAAATTTTTCTCTCCATGTGACTTTCCCCAGGCACACTATAGATCATCTATTGCCTTCCTCTGTGGCTCCATAATCTCCTTGATCAGAAAATTTGGGGCACAACTGAGTTTCATGATGTTACAATACAGGTTCTCCTATGTCCTGAGTCTTCGCTGACTTTAAAAAGCTAGGCCAAAATGTTGGCTGACCTTGTGGCTCTTCTATTTCTATAATTTTTAATCTGTGAATTTAGGTTGCTAACCATCCAGAAGAAAAGCTGATAAGTACCCTGCAGCATATGCCGTTCAGTTTGTCCTAACTATATGACTCAATTCTTTTCAGTTATTCTTGTACATTTCTATTTGTATTTCTTCTTTTGACTGCTTATACTAGGGAGACTATGATATTTGCACATGTGTGTCTGGTTTATTTCACTTATGAGTATATGTTCAAGTGGCATCCACTTCAATATAAATGCTTCAAGTTTATCATCCTTTATAGCTGAGTAATACTCCATTATATAGAAATACCACATCTTTTTCAACCATTCCTCATGTGATGGACACTTCGGTTGTTTCCAAGATTTTGCTATCACAAATTGTGCTGCTAGAAACATAGGTGCACATATATCACTATGATATAATATTTTCAGCTCCTCTGGGAAAATTTCCCGAAGGAGGATAGCAGCCTCAATGAGATTTCCAGTCCTACTCTTTTGAGGAGTCGCCACACTGACCTCCACAATGGTTGTACTAGTCTACATTCCCACCAACAGTGGAGAAGTGTTCCCTTTTCCCCACAACCTCTCCAACATTTGTTGTTGGTTGATTTCCTTATGATAGCCATCCTTTCTGGAGTGAGATGGTATGTCAGTGTTGCTTTATTTGCATTTCACTGATGGCTAGAGATGTGGAGCATTTTTTCATATACTTATTTGCTTCTTTAATTTTGTCCTCTGAGAAGTGTGTATTCATCTCAGATGCCCATTTCTGGACTGGGTCTTTAAATTTGAGGGCCCTAATATATCTTAATTCTTTATATATTCTAGAGAGTAGACCTTTGTCTGACTGCTTATTAGTTAGGATTTTTTTCAAAATTTGTGGGTTGTCTTTTCTCTTTGTTGACAATTTCTTTTGACTTGCAGAAACTTCTCAAGAAGAGTTGATCCCAGTTGTTGATTCTTTCAAGTGTGTGAATACATGTTTGTTCACAACTCTTTGCCTATGTTTTCAAGAGTTCCTCCTACTTTCTCTTCCAGGAGATTCTGTTTTAATGTTTAGATCTTTAATCCATTTTGACTTTAGCTTAGTGCATGGTGATAGAGCAGGTTCAAGTTTTAGTTTTTGGCATGTAGAAAGCCAGGTTTTCCAGCACCATTCCAGCACTGGAAGATGCTATCTTCCAGTAAGCATGTTTGGCCCTTTTTTTGAAGATCAGATGGCTGAATGTGTTTGCAGAGGCCTCTGTGTCTTCTAATCTATTTCATTGATCCTCAGGTCTATTTCGTTGTCAATACCCTGTTGATTTTATCACAGTGGCTTTGTAGTATAATTTCAAATCAGGAATTGTGATGCCCCCTGCCTTGTCTTTGTTGACCAGGATTGCCTTTGCTATTCTAGGTCTTTTGTGGCTCCAAATAAATTTTGGGAACCATTTTTCTAGGTCTGGGTGGTATGTTAGGCAGTTTGAGGGGGATTGCATTAAATCTTTACAGCAATTTTGGGAGTCTGGCTATCTTCACTATGTTGGTTTTTCCTATCCAGCAGCATGGAATACCTTTCCATTTTTTGAAATCCTCTATAATCTCTTTTCTTATGGTGTTGTAATTTTCTGTGAAAAGATCTTTGACTTCCTTGGTTAAGTGAATTCCAAGGTATTTCATTTTCCATGGTGCTATTGTAAAAGTTATTGTTCCTATAGTTTCCTTCTCAGTGTGTTTGTTATCTGTGTAGAGGAATGCTATTGAATTTTGAGTATTGACTTTGTATCCTGCTATGCTAATGAATTTTGGTATCAATTTTACTAGCTTCTTTGTGGAATTTTTTGGATCTCCCAAGTATAGTATCATGTCATCTGCAAACAGTGATAATTTAACTTCTTCTTTACCTATTCTTATTCCTTTTATTTCTCCCTCTTTTCTAATGGCTGATTCCAAGACTATAATGAATAGGATGGGTGATAGAGGAGATCCTTGTCCTGTGCCTGATCTAAGAGTAAAAGATTTCAGTTTTTCCCTATTTAGAATTATCTTAGCTTTTGGTTGTCATAGATGGCTTTTATCAAGTTGAGGTAGAGTCCATCTATTCCAATTTTCTGCAGGGTTTTGAACATGTATGAGTGCTGGACTTTGTCAAAAGCTTTCTCTGCATCAATTGAGATGATCATGTGGTTTTTAGATTTCAGTGTATTAATATAGTGTGTTACATTTATAGATTTTTCGATTATTGAACCATGCTTGCAGCCCTGGGATGAATCCTATCTGGTCATGGTGTATGATCTTCTTGATGATTTGCTGTATTCTATTTGCTAAGATCTTATTGAGGATTTTTACATCTATGTTCATGAGGGAGATTGGCCTGTAGCTCTCTTTTTTGGTTGTATCTTTTCCTGGTTTTGGTATCCATCTAATATTTCTTCCAGGAATGATTTTGGGAGGACTGCTTCCTTTTTAATTTCATTGACGAATTTGAGGAGTGTAGGGATTATATCTTCTATAAATTCGTTGTAGAATTCAGCTGTGAATCCATCAGGATGTGGGCTTTTCTTTGTCGGTAGGCTTTTTAATACGTTTCATATTTCGTTGGCTGTTATTGGCTTATTGAGAGTTGTTATATCTTCTTGGTTCAGTTTTGGTAATTTGTACCTTTTGAGGAATCTGTCCATTTCTTCTGTGTCTTCTATTCTGTGAGAGTAAAGATTCTTGAAGTAACTATTGATAATCTTCTGAATTTCCACTGGGTCTGTGGTGATTTCACCCTTTTCATTCCTTATTGCTTGTATTTGAATTTTTTTTTCCCTCTTTTTGATGAGGTTAGCTAGAGGCTTATCAACTTTGTTTAGTCTGTCAAAGAACCAACTTTTTGATTTGTGGATTTTTTGAACTGTTTTCTTCATCTCAATTGAATTAATTTCTGCTCTAATCTTTGTGATTTCTTCCCATCTTTGTGCTATGGATTTGGTTTGCTCTTTCTTTTCTAGATATCGGGGTGCAATATTGGGGCATTTATTCGTTTCTCTTCTGTTTTCCTAATGTGTAAGTTCATAGGTATGATTTTTCCCTGTAAGAACTGCTTTCATTGCATCCCATAAATTCCGGTAAGTTGTGCTTGAATTTTCATTGAATTGTAGATATTTTTGAATTTCTTGTTTAATTTCATCTGTCACCATATGCATGGGATAATTTCTGTTTTCTTGCATATATGTAAGCATGACTCTGGACTAGTATTTTGGAAAATGTTCCATGTGCAGCTGAAAAAAATGTGTATTCAGCTGCAGTTGGGTCGAATACTCTCTATATGTCTACCAGGTCCATTTGTTCCAAGCTCTGGTTCAGTTCTGCTACTTCTTTGCTAATTTTTTGTCTGGTTAATCTATCTTTTTGAGATAAGCGGGTGTTAAGGTCTCTGTTAAGATTGTTGTCTTAGATATTAGGTTTTTCATGTCCAGTAAGATTTGTCTTACATAGTTGGGTGCTCCTGTGTTTGGTGCATAGATTTTATGAGTGTTCTTGAATTTTCCCCCTAACCAATATATAGTGGCCTTCTTCGTGTCATTTGATCATTCTTGGTTTGAAGTTGAGACTTTCTGAGAACAGAATTGCTAGTCCTGCTTTTTTTCTGAGGTGCTGGGGCATGTAGTATTGTTTTCCATCCTTTGACTTTGAGCCTATGAATGTCCTTTTGAGTTAAATGTGTTTCTTGTATATAGCATATTGTTGGATTTTGTTTCCTAGTCCACTGGGCCAATCTATTTCTCTTAATTGGTGAATTGAGTCTATTTACATTGATGGTTACAATTGAAATGTGTTGACTTATGTTTGTCATGATATTTACCTGCTGTTGTTTAACCCTTCATGTCCTGTGTTTAATTGTCTTTCCTATTTAGTGAGTTCCTTCCATTGTCATTCATGGAGTTCTGGTCATTGTGGTCTCTGTCTAGAACATCTTTCAGTAGTCTGTGTAGGAGTGGCTTTGTCATCATGGAATTCTTTAGTTGTTCTTTGTCATGGAAGTATTTCACTTCTCCATCAAACTTGAAAGAGAGTTTTGCAGGGTATAATAGTCTGGGCTGGAATTTATTTTCATACAGGAATTGAAAAACTCTGCTCCATGCTCCCCTTGCCTTCATGGTTTGCGTAGAGAAGTCGGCTGTAATTCTGATGTGTTTTCCTTTGAATATGATCTGCTTCTTCTCTCTAGCTGCTTTCAGTATATTATTCTTGTGTTGATTTCTAGGATCTTGACTATTGTATGTCTTGGTGTGTTTTTTTTACTTTTGTTAAAGTTATTTGGTGTTCTGTATGCTTCGGTTACCTGAATTGTTCCCTCATATTTGGGAAGTTTTCTGCAATTACTTCTGCACATATTCTTTTTATATCATTTGTATTGAGTCCTTCATTCTCATTTATGCCAATTAATTTCACATTGCTCATCTTGGAATCATCTTGCAGGTGATGGATTATTTTTTCCTGCATTCTTTTTAAGAGATCCTTTCTCTCCTTTTCACTAGCTGCACCTGCGTCCTCAGGATCTGAAACTCTTAGCTTTTACTCAGATGGTTTTGTAAACTAGTGATTGATATTTTTAGTTCTTCTATGTCTCTTTGTGCCTCATGTGTTCTATTTCTTTTCTATATTGCTCTTTCCAGGGATCTGTTATATTTCTGATCTCCTCTATTTTTTTTTTTTTTAATCAATGTCTTCTTCAGAGGTAGGTATTAATTCTTTACTGCAGAGTTTCTTCCAAATTGGGTTTCCTTTATATATTTCCGGACTTGATTCTCTACCTCAGATGCTATGATTTCAAAGAATTCTTTTGTGATTTTAGAAATTATTTCTGCTTTGATTTCCTATACACCTTTCTGCTGTTGTTCTTTTGGTTCCGACTCTGTTAATTCATTCATTTCAGCTGAGCTAGTGTACTCTGCACTTATTGATGGACTCGAAGCCTGAGATTGCATTTTCCTCCTTGTCTTTATCATTTTGTATAGCACTGACCTCTGATCTATGGTGTAGAGCTTTGGTGCCATTATAACCTTAGTGTGTAATGAGATTTGGGTGCCAGTCTATTAAGTTTGATATTATCCAGTTATGCCTGGCCTGGATCTAGCTGTTGTGTTCAGTTCATTTTTGTTGCAGCTCTTTTGGTACAACTGTGATTGTGTGGTTCCCCTCTGTTAGGTCCCTGGTCTGGGGAGCACTGGGGAGCACAGAAGCTCTCCCTCACACTCACTAGGCTAGGCAGGGGTGGATGGAGTGCTGGGAGAGTCACAGAAGTTCTTGCTCCCATGGTGGCCTTGGGGGCAGGGGCTCGTTTAGTTGTCGGGCAAGTTGGCCCTGTATGTCTCAGGCCAGTCTCTTGCTCACCAGGCTTGGGGGCAGGGGATCTGGACAGCGGGGCACGCACAGGAAGGAACCAAAGGCTCTCCTTCAGACTCGCCACACACTCACTGAACGGGGATGCCGCGAGTCGGAGAAATTCCTACTCGCTCGGCGGGCTTTGGGGCAGGGGCACTGGGTAATTGTTGGGCGAGTCGGCCCTGCATGTCTCAGTCGGCTTGCTCGCTTGACGGGCTTAGGGGGCAGGGGCACTGGGGAGTTGTCAGGCTAGTCGGCCCTGGGTGTCTCAGGCGTGTTGCTCACTTGGCAGGCTTGAGGGGCGTGGTCTCTGTTATCATAATTGCAGTGGGCAGTTACTACAGAATTTATTGCCACCCAAGGGCTAGTTGGTGACCAACATTTTTTTCCCATTAATACTTCTATGGCACCTTAAATCTAGGAATATTACAGATCCAGTTTCCCAAGCTTGTCTGTCTATTTATGAAGCACTGGGTCTTCACAGATATGTGCATTCCATCAAATTCTGGAGCTTGGGAATCTATCCCTTTTCAAGGCTCCTCCAGCGACTGTGATGTGGCTGATCCATGGGCTAGCATGTGGTTGCTGCCCTGCAGATCCTGTCATTCTTAGTTTCATGATTGTAGTAATGGCAATTTGTAGGTTGGAATCACTGATACTTGTGGAGCAGCTTCATAAATTGGCTAAATTTTTTTTGTGCCTTTGTACTTCTATTTTGCTGTTTCATTGTCACACTGTTGAGTGCACTGAAGCCCACATCAGAGTTCAGAGAGCCGTATTCTGATTGGGTTCAAATATAGGCAGAGAAGCTTATCAGTTATGTGGCCTTGAATAAGTAATTTAATATAGACAATTAACTTGATCTTATCTTCTAGCAAACCAAACCCAGAATATATGCTTTGCTAGAGTTCTTGAAACTCCCAAGAATCTATTATCTCTGCTTGTTTTTTTTTTTTTTTTTTGACAGTTACTGAGTAACTGCTACAGTCCACCTGGCATAAAACTGAGAGGAGACACAACGTGAAAGAACCAGAGTCATGTTTTCTGGAAGTTATTTAAATTAGGGGCTTATAATGTCCATGTTACATTGACAAACATGAACACAGAAAAAAAAAAGTTTCTCAGAACTGAAAGAAAACTTTCACAAAATATTATTTATTGCTGCAGTAGTACACAGTTCAAGATTACCATCCCCTCCCATCTGGCCCATTGTATTCCATTCCACAGTTCGGACTATGAGCTCCATGTCAGCTTTGAGGGCTGCGAACTGGTCATCATCTGCAATTGATTGCTCACTGTTCCAGTTCTCCTACTGATCCCCTTCAATGTATCTAAGACCTGATGATCTATTTGCAGCAAGGAAAAACTTTTTGAGGCCAAGACAAATATGTCTTAACTCAGTCTCATGAATATTAATTGAAGATTGACTGCTAAGAATGCAATCAACTACATCCACAGTGCATAATTTATCCAAAGGTCTCTAAAGCGATGGCTCGGAATGCCTTTTGCATTTTCCCATGGCGCTTTTGCTGAGCGTTGGCCATCCAAGGCAATGTGTGTTGCTTTCTGTTCTAGACCATGATGTCCTCATTTCTATCAAAATTCAGTTGCCCTGTGACCCAGTGGTGAGAAACTAATTACTACTGAAAGAGTCTTGGCTGACACTGGCAGAGTTTGTCTTAGTATTTTTAAAAATTTTTGTATTATTAAATTATTTTTAGTAGATAATGTTTCTATTCTTATGAGAAATTTGCATGTATGCATAATTAATTTTAATACTTTTTTCATCTCTCTCCCTTGCTATCCCCCCTCTCTCCCTTTATCTCTGTATCCTCTTCGCATTTGAGAAAGGTCTATCTTCCTATTTCTTATCTAATTTTGATTTTGATCTTTAGATTTTGGGTTTTTTATATAAGAGAAACCATGCAATATTTAAATTTTTTGTCTGATTTATTTTACTAATGTTATGATCTGACAATGCATCTATTTTCCTAAAAATGACTCAAGTTTATTCTTCTTCATGGCAGAATAGTACTCCATTGCATGTAAATATCACAATTTATCCCTGTATCTGTTGATGGATACATAGGCTACTTCCAAGACTTAGCTGTCATAAACATGAGTATATATGGATAATTGCAATACGATCTTTACCTCTTTGGGGAAGTCCATGTTATGGCGATGCCTGGGTCAAATAGAATTTTTAGTTTTAGTGTTTTTGAGGAAGCACTGCGATTTCCATAGTTGTTCAGGTTCACTTTCCTGCTGTCTTGGTTACTTGTCCCTCATTGCTGACACAAAATTAAGGAAGCAAAGGTTTAGTTAGCTCACAGTTCGGAGCAGGTTTCAGTCCCTCATCAGGCACGGTGGCATGGCAGAGGGGCAACAGCTCAAGGAGATGGGCGACAGCAAAAGCAAGAAGCGCAAAGTGGGAGGCAGAGAGCAGCCCTGTCCTCCTGTGTGCTGAAGCAAGCTGTCCACCCTTAGTGGGTGTGGCGCTCTCCTTTTACTCAGGCTCAGAATGTCACTAACCATAACACTCACCAGCCCCAGATAAGGGCTCCTTTATCTCCATAGCTTCTCCAGCATTTGTTACTGTTTGATTTCCAGATGGTGGGCATTCTTCCTGGGGAGAGATGGAATCTCAGTCTTATTTGAAATTTCATTTCTCTAACTGCCAGTGAAGTTGAATATTTGTTTAGCTGTTTATGAGCCCTTTGCATTTTTTCTTCAGAAAAATGTCTACTTATTTTAGTTGCTAATTTTTTAATTGGGTCTTTTATTTGGAAATGCCTAAATTTTTTGAATTATATATATATATATATATATATATATATATGAATATTATATATATAATATATATATATATATATATATATATATATATATATATATATATATGAATGTCAAGAATGTATATCTCTTGATATTCATCTTCTGTCTGAAGAATAGCAGACAAAGTCCTGTTCTATAGGTTGTCTCTTCATTCCCTTGGGTTTTTTTGTTGTTGTTTATTTGCGTTGATTTTTCCTTAAACTGGGCAGAAGCTTTTAAATTTGAGATTGGTGCCTGTATGTTAATAATTGTTACCAATTACTGTGGGATTGTTCCCTTAACTTTTTCAAAATTTGATTTAATTTTTTAAATTAATTTTACTGAGAAACAAATAGCAGTTTCAAAACAGGTTAGTAGGACAGCTTCAATAATTAATACATTGCACTTTGTTGTCTTCATATTAGTCATTCACAGTGCAAGATGCAGACATGATATCCTGCCCAATCATTATTACCATAAATCTTTCTTCTCCTTGAATTAAGAGAAAGTAGCTGCATATGTATCTTAATTATGTTATATATAAATCTCTCTCTCACTATATATATTTCATTACAGACTTGTTCTTCATTTATATCCCCCTTTTAGTTCAGTTTTGTCAGAGATGGGTATTCCATTGTCATTCAAATATTGTAGGTGCATGAATTCAGCAAAAATAATCCAATATAGTCCAGTAGCCCATAATAGTAGTAGGTTACCCATAGGACTGGCAATGTCAGAAGTTGTTGACTTGAGCCTTTTACATCTCAGCATATTAATAGGGCTTTACTTTTTATACCTCATTTTTATACTTTTCTGCTGGATAGTTAAGACAAAGAAAAAGCAAGACCTACAATACATGTAACTTTTGCATCTGCCAAGGTCAGTCAAATCCCCTCAGGATTTACCCTGAAACCCTGTATCACAATTTATACATCTTTTGTCAGCCATGTGGATGAGTCACAGCCATTGCTTGACGAATTTGACCTCTTTAAAACCTGATAGAATGTTTTCTCTTTAGGCGACTCTCCATAGGCACACTCTACATAATTGATAACTTTCCTTCGTGGGCCCATAATCTCCTTGATCAGAAAATTTGGGCCACCACTCAGTTACAGGATGTTATAGTGCAGGTTCTCTTATGTTCTGCCTCCTCACTGACCTTGAATGACTAGTGCCATAATGTTGGCGATCCGTGTAGCCCTTCTTTTTCTCTAATTTTTGGACTACAAACTTAAGTTGTTAACCCTCCAGAAGAGAAGCTTAATGGTTTTATTGCCCTATACCACAAGCAGTTGAGCTTAACCTCACTATCTGTCTGAATATCAAAAATCCTAGACATAATGTGGAACAGGTTTTCCATCAAGAAATAGATATGTTAAATGTTAAATCTCTACAGAATGTGAAGAAAAAAATAAAAAATAGAAGAAAAGAATTGCATATTTTCACACAGAAATTTAGATATCTAACCATAAACAGTGTTATAGCAGAACAGTCCTATGACATTTTTTTCTTGTCTCTTGTTTAAATTTATTACTCTTTGTTTTGAAACATTTACTTGTAAGACAGAATAGCAGTAACTGATATGACATGACAAACAGTATGTATTTAGAAGACCAGAATGACAGGCATTCTAAGCATGGCCCTAGTATTACACAATGCTATCTTCAGTTCAGTTGCTTAGTTTACAGGTATCAGCATATATAGTTAGTGAGGGTAAGAATCTTACCAATTAACTGCTAGTTTCAAAAATCTGCTGAAGATTCTCAGGATCATTGCCTTAACCAGCTTGTGCATATAAATATATGTTTTTTTTTTTTTTTCTTTTTTCTTTTGTGGAACCAGAGATTGAACTTGTGCTTGCAAGGGAAACACTTATTCTACTGATCCATCTGCCTGGCCCGAAATGTGTGGTTATGACCCAGTCATCTTTCCTAGCTTTTCTCCTTGCCCTCTCTTTGTTATTTAATTGTTAAGTTCTCACTCTTCTTTTAATTGTGTTATACCTTTCTACTCTTATTTCTTCTTTTGAGCTCTTACACTAGGGAGACTATACCACATTTAGACATGTGGGTCTGGTTTATTTCACTTATGAGTATATGTTCAAATGGCATCCAATTATATATGAAGGCTTCTAGTTTACCATTGTTTGTAGCTGAGCAATATTCCATCGTATAAAAATATAACATATTTTTCATTCATTCCTGAGTTGACGGGCATTTTGGTTGGTTCCAAGATTTGGCTATAACAAATTGTGTTATGTTTCTAGCACCTAGAAACATAGGTGCATGCATATTCCTGTGATATGATGATTTCAGATCTTTTTGGAAAATTCCCAGTAGGATAGCTGGATTGAATGGGATTTCCATTCCTACTTTTTAAAGGAGTCTGATACTGTTTTCTATAATGGTTGCACCAGTCTATATTCCCACCAACAGTGGCAAAAGGTTCTTTTTTCCCCCAGCACCCTCTCCAACATTTCTTGTTGGTTGATTTCTTTACAATAGCCATTGTTTCTGGGGTGAGATGTTGTCTCAGTGTTGTTTCAATTTGCATTTCATGGATGGCTAGTGACGTGGAGCATTTTTTCTTATATTTATTATCTTCTTTAATTTCATCCTCTGAGAAGTGTATGTTCATCCTGGATGTCCATTTCTGGATTGGGTCTTTAATTTTTGGACTCTAATGATTTTTAGTTCTTTACAAATTGTAGAGAGCAGACCTTAGTCTGACTGCTTATTAGTTAAGAATTTTTCCCAATTTGTGGGTTGTCTTTTCACTTCATTGGTAATTTCTTTTGATGTGTAAAACTTCTCAATAAGGGGAGGTTACAATTGTTAATTCTTTCAAGTATTACCTATGAAATTTGATTTATGTTTATGAATTCGTTGCCTATCCCTATGTCTTCAAGAGTTCGTCCTTCTTTCTCTTCCAGAAGATTTAGTGTTTCTGTTTTAATGTTTAGATCTTTAATCCATTTTGACTTTAGCTTAGTGCATGGTGATAGACCTGGGTCAAGTTTTAGTTTTTGACATGTAGAGAGCCAGTGTTTCCAGCACCATTTGATAAAGAGTCTATCTTTCTTCCAGGAAGCACATTTGGCCCCCTTTATGAAGATGCAGTGGCCAAATGTGTTTTTAGTGTCTTCCGGGTCTTGTAATCTATTCCATTGATCCTCAGATCTGTTTCTTTTTTTTTTTGCCAATACCATGCTGATTTTACCACAGTAGCTTTGTAGTACAATTTCAAGTAAGGAATTGTAATTCTTCCTGCCTTGTCTTTGTTGGCCATGATTGTCTTTGCTATTCTAGGTATTTTCTGGTTCCTAATAAATTTTAGGAGCAATTTCTGTAGGTCTGTAAGTATGTTCGTGATTGTTTGATAGGGATTACATTAAATTTGTACAGCTTGAGAGTATGGCCATTTTCACAATGTTGGTTCTTCCTAACCAGGATCAGGGAATATCTTTCCATTTTCTGAAATCCTTTATTATCTCTTTGTTCAGAGTACTGTAATTTTCATTGAATGGATCATTGGCTTCTTTAGTTAGATTAATTCCTAAGTATTTAATTTTCTGCTGTGCTATTATAAAAGGTATTGTTTTTCTAATTTCCCTTTCAATGTGTTTGTTATCTGTGTAGAGGAATGCTATTGACTTTTGGGTATTTCCTTTGTATCCTGCTATGTTCCTGAATATGTGTATCAATTCTAGCAGCTTCTTGGTGGAATTTTTTGGGTCTTCCAAGAAAAGTATCATGTTACTAGCAAATAATGATAGTTTAACTTCTTCTTTACCTACTTATTCCTTTTATTTCTTTCTCTTGTCTAATGGCTCTAGCTAATGATTCCAGAACTATATTGAATAGGAATGGTGATAGAGGACATACTTGTGTTATACTGGATTTGAGCATAAAAGCGTTCAGATTTTCTCCATTTAGAATTATGTTGGCTATTGGTTCATCATAGATGGGTTTTTTTTAGGTGTAGGCCATCTATTCCAATTTTCTGTAGGGCTTTGGTCATAAAGGAGTGTTAGATTTTTGTCAAAAGATTATTCTGCATCTATTGAGATGATTATGTAGTTTTTGGATTTGGCTCTATTGATGTAGTATATTACATTTATACATTTTCATATGTTGAACCATTCTTTCATCCCTGGGATGAATTTTACCTGGTCATTCTGTATAATCTTCTTGATTATTTGCTGTATTCTATTTGCTAGGATTTTATTGAGGATTTTTGCATCTGTGTTCATGAGGTAGATTGGACTGTAATTCTCTTTTTTGGTTGAATCTTTCTCAGGTGTTGGTATCGGTATAATTCTTGCCTTCAGGAATGATTTTGATAGTTGAAGAGTTAGAGGAGTGTTGTGATTGAATCTACTCTAAATTTGTTGCGGAATTCACTTGTGAATCCGTCAGGACCTGGACTTTTCTTTGTTGGTAGTTTTTTTTTTTAATTACATTTTGTATTTCATTGGCTGTTATTGGGTTATTGAGAGTTCTTACATCTTCTTCATTCAGTTTTGGTACTTTTTTTTAGCTTTCTAAGAATCTGTCCATTTCTTCTGTGTCCTCTATTCTGTGAGAGTAAAGATTCTGAAAATAGCTATTAATGATGTTCTGAATTTCCACTGGGTCTGTGGTAATTATGTCCTTTTTATTCCTTATTGCTTGTATTTCAGTTTTTTTTTTTTTTTTTTTTTTTTTTTTTTTTTTTTTTTTTTTTTTTTTTTTTTTTTTTTTTTTTTTTTTTTTTTTTTTTTTTTTTTTTTTTTTTTTTTTTTTTTTTTTTTTTTTTTTTTTTTTTTTTTTTTTTTTT